>SZWC01014333.1:13803-52780 GCA_023375785.1 Penium margaritaceum | reverse complement strand
GGCATCACTTGTGCTGAAGAATGGTTGTTGAATCACTCAAAATGATGGAGTACATATAGAGCTAGAGCTTGGGCAAGTCAGCCCTCTCACAAGCCACACCACTTAGCCATGGAGGCTAAGGCTCACACACTAGAGTCCAGAATCTCACACAAGGGAGGAAATCAGCCTAACAATCAGGCTGACCAGTCACACACGACCTAGAGAGCTAGAGAATGTTCTCATGGCACACTCCTAGTGGTCACATCACCCACAAACCCATGGAGAATCACCATGTGTCCATGGTTAGCACACAAAGATCTCACCTCACCTAAAAAGTATGGAGAGGTACCTTTATACTAGTCAGCACACTCTGACAAGGCAATCCTAAGACCTAGGACCTTTTTGCATATTTCTCCCATCAGGTCTTGACCCTGGACCTCTTGCCTATTTCTTTTCTCAGGTTAAGGCATGGAGCCATCGCCCATGGCCACCCAGACATCGGCGGTCCATGACCCCTGAAACTTCGAAAATTCATATCTCCCAATCCGACCGTTGGATCGACCTGAAACTTGGACCATAGATAATTTGCCACCTGATCTTTCCAATGGTGAAAATGGATTGACGATCGGAGCAGGCATCTGGATGTTTGCTGGAACTTGCTCCTGTGGACCTGAAACTGAGCCGGACGGCTCCTTTCACAACAAAGGCTTGCACAGCTCCTTTGGAGCAAGTCCCCTTGGTCTAAACTGGATAGTATAGCCAGTAAATGTCACTCCGCACATGGCCACGGTCTAGAGTAAACGGCGCCGACAGGCAAACCGCCGACCGCCCTTGGTATTTCAACCAAGGTAGAGATAACCCATGGAGTGGTCTTTCCACACTAAAAGGTTCACTTAGCTTGTCCCAACCGTGGCCGGAGAGTGTTCCAAACTCTCACCCAACTGGCAATGCTACACACCAAAGTGTGCACTTGCACTTGTTCTTTACCCTTTTTCTTGGTGGCCGACAAGGGATTAGTTTTCTCCCAAGTCTCAAGAGTAAGAGATGATATATAATCACATGTAAATGACAGGCCTTATATAGTCTCTGGTGAGTGCTCCCAGTGGCTCCTTGGAGGGGCCTCCCCCCCCCAAGGCCACCCTAGACAGTGTCATCAGCTTTGATGACATGGCACCCTCTGTGACCGCCAAGTGGCGATTGATCCACCTTGGACCTTAGAGGCTTCTAGGAAGCTTCCTTGGCCCTTTTTTTGTCACAAAGAAAAGTTGGTCCTGGCGGGATTTGACCCTGGACCTCTCGCTTGCGAGATGGCGCCTTCACCCACTAGGCTGTAGGAAGTTGTCTAAAGGAGCATGCACCAGGTAGACAACCAAGAGTAGACCAAGGGGACTTACTCCACAAGGATGAGCAGTGCATGCCTTGTCTCTCTCCGCCTCTCTTCGTATCGCTGGGGGACTTGCGCTACAAGCGCAGTGCATACCCAGTCTAACTCTTCTGCTGATTGGACCAGGGGCATACACAGAACATAACAAACTCTCCCTTGTACCTGCGTCCATCTGCGGCTAGATTCCTGCTGCGGCCATGGACCTAGCGATGTGGGCCACCTGTAAAGTAGGCCGCCCGTTCAGCCCTCGTCTGCTGCGCTCACCATCCCGATGCCCCGTGCCCCTGCCATGTGCGGGTCACTATCCAGCGGCTTCATCAGGAAGTCCGCGAACATCTGCTTGGTCTCAATGTACTGCAGATCCACCACTCCCTTGGCGACGAGGTCACGCGTGTAGTGATAGCGGATGACGATGTGCTTGGTCCGCCTGGAGAGGGTGTCCTTGAACGCGATGTCCATCGCGCTCTGGTTGTTGACGTGGACGACCGTGGCCTCCTTCTCTGGTGCGTGCATCTCAGCGAGCAAGCTGCGTAGCCACTGCATCTCCTTGCATATCTCAGACAGCGCCACGTACTCAACTTCTGCGGTTGAGATGGAGACATAGTCCTGCTTGTGGCTGGCCCACAACACAGCGTCGCCGTTCACAAGGCACACAAAGCCCGATGTGGACTTCCTATCATCCACGTTGCCTCCAAAATCTGCGTTGGTGTAGCACTTGAGGCGCAAAGGGTCTGTTCTTTGAAGGCCGCCATACTGCAGTCCCATGAGCCGTGTCTTGTTGAGATAGCGCAAAATGCGCTTCATGGCCTGCCTGTGGAGTGGCCCAGGGTTGGCCACGAACCGACTGACTAGCCCCACAGCAAAGGAGATGTCCGGCTGCGTGCCAACCATGGCATACATGATGCTACCCACTGCAGACTGGTATGGCACATCCTGCATTTCGCGGCGCTCGGCTTTCGTGCTAGGGGAGTGGACGGAGGTGAGATTGCACTTCGTGGGGAGAGGAGTGTTGAGGGGTTTGGCGTCCCTATGCCATAGCGCCGAAGCACCTCTGAGATGTACTTCATCTGGTTGAGCTCGATGGTGCCTGCAGCTCGGTTGCAATGTATGGCGATGCCCAAGTAGTACTCGAGCTCGCCCATGTCCTTCATCTGAAACCGCCCATGCATATTCTCCTTGAGGGCCTCGAGGGCCTTCATGGAGGTGGAGGCCAGAATCAGGTCATCCACGTACAGCGCTACCAGCAATAGCCCCTGGTCATTCGCACGCACATACACACTGGGGTCGTTGTGGCAGTGCGAGAAGCCAAGGCCAGCCATGAAGCTGTCCATCTCCTTGTACCAGATCCTTGGGGCCAGTTTCAGCCCGTAGAGCGCCTTGATGAGGCGTCACACCTGCCCGGGTTCGCCTTGACACCCTCAGGCACCTCCATTAGTATCTCCTTGTCAAGCTTCCCATAGAGGAAGACGGTCTTGACGTCCATCTGGTGGATTTCCATGTTGCGCGCCGCAGCCACAGCCAGCAAGGTGCGGATGGAGGAGAAGGACGCGACAGGAGAGTAGGTCTCGTCGTACTCAGACCCTGCTCTCTGCGAGAACCCCTTCGCGACGATCCGTGCCTTGTACTTGTCAATGCTATTATCTTACTTGTGTTTGATGCGTAAGACCCACTTCACGCCCACCACGTGTGCGTTTGGTGGTCTGTCCACCAGCACCCACGTCCCGTTCTCCTTGATGGAGGCGAGTTCGCTCTCCATCGCCTCCTTCCACTTAGCGGCGTCTGGCCGCGAGAGAGCCTGAGCGATGGTAGCCGGCTCTCCTTGCGCAAGGCACGACCAGCTCAGGCCAGTCCATTCAGCCTTCCCTTAGTCGTATTGCTTCGCAGGCTTTGCTTGGCGCTCACTGCGCCGCAGTGGTGCTGGTGCTGGCTGCTTGTACTACTGCTGCTGCTGTGCTTCCCCAGGAGGGATCGCTAGAAGGGAAGAGCCACTAGCCTCCAAGGAGGCCTCGGATGTCTCCGACGCGGTGTCGGATGTCAACTCCGCTTCAGCCTAAGTGGATGCTCTCCCTGAATTGGCAGCCTCGCTATCTACGGCCACTGGCATCCCACGCCAGTTAGGCGAGGGTGTGTCACCCGCCTCCAGCAGCACAATCCACTCTCCCTATTTTGGAGAGTTCTCTGGGTCCAATAGTTCTCCCTTGTCATGTGACTCTTCCTGGAAGGTCACATCTCTGGAGGTGATGACTCTCCCTGCTGCCTGGTCCTACAGCCTGTACGCCTTGTGCGCGGCCTCGTAGCCGATCATCACGCACTTGCGCGCACGTACATCCAACTTCTCCGCTCCTTACCCGTCCTGGACTTTGGCCCAAGCCGTGCAGCCGAATGCATTTAGGTGAGATGCATCCGACTTCTTTCCCGACCATGCCTCCTGCGGCGTCATGCGTTCTGCAGTTTGCTCCTTTTCTATCCCCTTGCTGCGCAGTGCTACAGCAGGCATGAGGTTGATGAGGTAGCATGCAGTGCGCGCTGCTTCCGCCCAGAAGCGAGGAGGGAGCTTTGAGTTGAACAGCATGGTTCGCATCATGGCCAAAATGGTCTGGTTCATGCGCTCGGCCACGCCGTTGCTCTGCGGTGTGTAGGGGGTAGTAGGTTGGTGGACAATGCCATGTGCCCGAAGCCACGGCTTGCACCCCTCGTACTCTTTGCCGTTGTCTCTGCGTAGGGCCTTGACCTTTAGCCCAGTTTGTCGCTCCACCATGGCGACAAACTCTTGTAGGCGTTCTAGCACCTCTCCCTTCGTTTTGAGGAAGTACACCCACACCTTCCGAGAGTAATCATCGATGAAGGTGAGGAGGTACTTAGAACCGCCGTTGGACGTGGTGCGCATGGGCCACACACATCGCTGTGGACAAGGTCGAGTATGCCCTCTGCTCTGCGACCGTTTTTAGAGAAGCGTTTCCGCTTTGTCTTCCCTTGCAGGCAAGCCTCACACCCAATGTTGCATCCACCATCAGCTCACACCCCTCCAGCCTGCGTACAAGCTTCTGCTCTTGCATGACCTGCAGGGTGCTGTCGGCCACGTGCCCAAGGCGTCTGTGCCACAGCTTCACAGTTGCTACTCCCGCGTCTTTAGCCGCCACAGCAGGCGGCATGGATGGTGTCTTGGCGTTTGGCGATGGTGCAGCTTCCGCTACTGCCTCTGTCGCCCCAGCGTGCCCTTCCATGCTCTTCGTCTACAGAAAGTAGAGCCCATCCGTTCGTGGCACCTTGGCGGAAAGGTCTGACGTAGCATAGGTAATCGTCACGTCCTCGTTCTTGAAGATGATGGCTTCCTTCTGTGTGAACACCACCGTCATCGCATGATCCGTAATCCGCGAGACGGAGAGGAGGTTCGCGGCGAAAGCTGGCATGTAGACGACGTTCTGCAGCCGCAAATCCGTGTCGGCTCCGTTGAGCTGTGTGTGCACGACCTTCTCTCCCTCACCAGCCGCGTACTCGATGCCGCCGTTGGCGCACCGGAACTTGGCCGTGGACAGTGTGAGGGACGAGAAGCCACATGCCTCACGAGAGGTGTGGTAGTCCGTGCCACTGTCGAGCCCGAAGGCTCCCAGCCACAGCAGCACAGAGCCCTTTGGAGGGGCCTTCCTCTCGGCCATCATGCTCGTGGACGTCGAGTCCACCTTTTTACTCACGTTGCTGCTCCCATCACCGCCTCTTTCCTTCTTTGGTGCGCGACACTCCTGCGTCCAATGCCCCGCCTTGCCATCGTTGTGGTACTTGCCCTTCTTCTTGCCGCTCTTCCCGCCGCCACTGCTTCTGCTGTTGCCATGTGAGGAGGTGCCTCCCGAGCCACTTGCGTACGCGACGTTGTTGATGACGCCGTTGTTGCGCCGCATGGCCTTGTTCCAAACAAACTCGGAGACACGAGGGTACGTGAACTCCGACTCCTCCCAACCACCCAAGGTGGTGATCATGGGGCTCCAGCTTGGCGGCAAGGCCATGAGGAGAATCATTGCCTGCATCTGTTGGTCAAGCTACCAGGACATGGCGCAGGCTTCTTGAAGCAGTCCTTCGAACTGCTGGAGGAAGTCCGAGATGGATTCCCCTTCGCCCACCCGCAGCCCAATGAGGCGCTGCAGGATGAAGAGTCGATTGGCGAGGGAAGTTGATTGGTACACGTTTGTCAGCTTGGTGTAAGCCTCAGCTGCCGTTGTGCACCCCTTGATGTGGAAGATTAGGGAGGGGCTTATGGACATGACGAGGAGTGCGAGAGCGATGTCATTCCGCTCTTGCCACCCTGCGTATTCCGTGCTTGTCTCGTCCTCCAGCACTACCTCCGTCCCTTTCAGCATGTTGAGGTACCCGCGCACGTGCATGACCACCTCAAACTCCCATTTCCACGTGCTGAAGGCTTTGCCATCGAAGCGTGCGATGGCGTTGGCCGCACCCAACTCGGCGGGCCGTGAGGTGACTAGAACGATCTCTTGACCCCCCGGCATGATTGCGGTGTGGTCAAGGATGCTCACTTAGTCTCTGCTGTTCTGCTTCGTTGAGGCCGATGTAGGCTGATGAGGCTGATGAATGCTACAGATTTTCAAGGTGCAGTCCGTTGCATACCCCTCCAGCCGATGGTCTCCTAGCTATTGTGGAGGAAGTGCTCCCACAGACACGGGGTCGTACCCACAAGGGCAAAGCGTAACCCGCTTAGGACTCGAGGGTCATACCAACAATGGCAAAGCGTATCCTTGTTCCTTGTCCGTGGAGAGCAAAAGTGGACCACGGTTCCAACCCACGTCCGGTCTCTCACAATGCGTACCTTGGTCCAAGGTGGACCGACGATGAAGCAGATGGAGCAGTGGTATCTTATCTGCTGCGGAGGTACCTGCTATGTGAACTGAGCGGTGGTACTAAGAACCAAGTTTCCCGATCAGTGTGGGCCCATAACCCTTTGTCACTCCACACTTGGCCACGGTCTAGAGTAAATGGCACCGACAGGCAAACCGCCGACCGCCCTTGGTATTTCAACCAAGGTAGAGATCACCCATGGAGTGGTGTTTCCACAGTGAAAGTTTCACTTAGCTTGTCCCAACCGTGGCCGGAGAGTATTCCAAACTCTCATCCAACTGGCAATGCTACATACCAAAGTGTGCACTTGCACTTGTTCTTAACCCTCTTTCTTGGTGGCCAACAAGGGATTAGTTTTCTCCCAAGTCTCAAGAGTAAGAGATGATATATAATCACATGCAAATGACAGGCCTTATATAGTCTCTGGTCAGTGCTCCCAGTGGCTCCTTGGAGGGACCTCCCCCCCAAGGCCACCCTAGACAGTGTCATCAGCTTTGATGACATGGCACCTCTGTGACCGCCAAGTGGCGCTTGATCCACCTTGGACCTTAGAGGCTTCCAGGAAGCTTCCTTGGCCTTTTTTTTGTCACAAAGAAAAGTTGGTCGTGGCCAGATTTGACCCCGGACCTCTCGCTTGCGAGATGTCGCCTTCACCCACTAGGCTATAGGAAGTTGTCCTAAGGAGCATGCACTAGGTAGACTACCAAGAGTAGACCAAGGAGACTTACTCCTCAAGGATGAGCAGTGCATGCCTTGTCTCTCTCCGCCTCTCTTCGTATCGCTGGGGGACGTGCGCTACAAGCGCAGTGCATACCCAGTCTAAATCTTCCGCTGATTGGACCAGGGGCATACACAGAACATAAAAGTAAACACTACCTAGGACAACTCGTTGTGGCCTAGACGTTCCAAAGTTAGTCTATGGAGCGAGAGGTCACTGGGTCAAATCCTAGCCGAATGACGAATTTTTTTTGTGACCAAAAGGGGGACAGGAAGGTTCTAAGAGACATCTTAGAATATTCCAAGGTCCTTCCTAGTGGCTGGTGTGACTTGGCAGTCACAAGGAATGCCATGTAGGCTAGGGCGATGATGCGATCCAGATTTCCCGCAAAGTGGCTCATCCAAGGAGCAACTGCGTGCGTAGGCTAGAGGCTGGCTCTAGGACTATAAGAAACTGTCAGGTGCCTGTCATTGAGTATAGTTCTTACCTTTGAGACTCCTCAGAGAGTTGTCTACCAAAGGCAGACACAAAAGAAGCATTGATTGGTCTGAGCCCCAGGGGTTAGCTCCTCACGCGAAAGTGACCAGGTGCTAAGGACACAGTGCAAGGCAGTGATTCCTATGAATTGCTCAGTATGGAACCTTGGCTTTGAAGGTGATATCACCTCTTGGTTCCAATACTAAGAGCGGTTGGCGGTAACCATTGTGTTAGAACCCGTTTTCTAGACCGTCCCCTCAGGCAAGTTGACATTGTCGGACGCTTTTTGTTACTTTGCCAGCTCCTTTAACCTGTACAAGTACACCTCCATCCCTTCGCCACTCTGTGGAAGATTCAGCTTAAAATCTTTTAGATTGACCCATAAAACAGGATCATTAACAGGGGACTTTGAAAGATATGTCTTCTTGACAAAAGGGTATGCTTCTACTCCTATTGTTACTCACACCAGACAGCTTGTAAACGACATTTCTCCCAAAGAAATCAATGGAATGCAAATATTTTTGAACCAATGGAAAGCTTAGGAAAAATACTACAATTCGCATATGCCACTTTTTAAATTTGATATTCTTACTCATACAGAAAAGTACAGCCTTGGTCGACCTCGTTTTCAGCATAACTCTGAATACGACTATTGGATCTTCATGATTTTGGACTCATTGGAAAGCTTGTCTTGGGAACTTGAAGATCGAGTGGTTCATCGTCAGATTTTGTCTAGGTTTGGCCCTAACCCATCACTTTCAAAGTGATGGGCTCTGCTGGCTGAAACAGGAAGAACTTTGCTCTAATACCAAATGTTGGATCTGGAGGAGAGAGGGAACCTTGGAGCAGTGAGCATGTGGGACTGAAAGGGCATGAGTTGTGCTGAATAATGGTTATTGAATCACTCAAAATGATGGAGTACATATAGAGCTAGAGCTTGAGTAACTCAGCCCTCTTACAAGCCACTCCACATAGCCATGGAAGCTAAGGCTAATATACTAGAGTCCATGATCTCACACAAGAGAGGAAATCAGTCTACCAATCAGGGTGACCACTCACACACAACCTAGAGAGCTAGAAAATGCTCTCATGACACACTCCTACTAGTCACATAACTCATAATTCCATAGAGAATCGCCATGTATCCATGGCTAGCATTCAAGGATCTCACCTTACATAAAAAGCAAACAGAGGGACCTTTATCCTAGTCAGCACACTCTGACAAGGATATCGTAAGACCAAAGACATTTTTGGATATTTCTCCCATCAGGTCTTGACCTTGGACCTCTTGCCTTTTTCTTTTCTCAGGCTCCGGCATCGAGCCAGTGCCCATGGTCACCTAGAGAATAATGGTGAGTACGAGGCGTGCATAGGCTGGTTGAGCCAACACGGTATCAACCACCAAACCACCATGCCGTACACCTCCCAAAGTAATGGCATTGCCGAGGGGATGAATCAGACTATCCTCGGCATGACATGAAGTATGCTCTTTGATGCCAAATTCCCACCTCGCTTCTGGGCTGAAGCTACAAGAACTGCTTGCTACCTTGTGAATCTCACTCCGGCAGCTGCATTTGGAAGGCGTGGTAAGAATCAGCAAGAGAAGTAGCCTAGGACTCCACAAGAGGCTTGGTTAGGGAAGAAGTCAGATGCCTCACACTTGAGGGTCTTTGTATGTACTGCCTGGGCAAAGATCCAAGCAGGAGAAGGATGTGGCAAGCTGGATGTACGCGCTCACAAGTGTGTAATGGTTGAATACGACACTACACACAACGCATATAGGTTGTGGGACCAAGCGACTGGAAAGCTCATCAAGAGCTGAGATATCCAGTTTGAAGAAACGACCCTCTTCAAGGAAGAGTCGCTAGTGTCAACATGCCTGAGGCGACGGTCTAGAAAACGGGGTCTGACACAATGGGTTCGCCGACCGCTCTTGGTATTGCATCGAAGAGATGATATCATCCTGAGAGCCAAGGTTCCACACTGAGCACTTCATAGGAATCACTTCCTTGCACAGTGTCCTTAGCACCTGGTCACTTTCGCGTAAGGAGTTAACTCCTGGGGCTTGGACCAACCAATGCTTCTTTAGTGTCTGCCTCTAGTGGACAATTATGTAAGGTAAGAACTCTACTCAATAACAGGCAATTAATAAGTTCTTATAGTCCTAGAACCAGTCTCTAGCCTAGGCATGCAGTGGCTCCTTGGATGAGCCACTTTCGGGGCAATCCGGATTGCGTCATCCCCCCTGCCTACATGGCTTTCCCTGTGACCGCCAAGTGACGCCAGCCAAGAGGAAGGACCTTGGAATGTTCTAAGATGCCTTTTAGAACCTTCCTGTCCCCTTTTTTGTCACAAAGAAATTTAGTCACTGGGCTGGGATTTGACCCTGTGACCTTTCACTCTAGAGACTAACTCTAGGACGTGTAAGCCACAAGGAGTCGTCCTAGGTAGTGTTTGCTGGCTATACTATCCAGTTTAGACCAAGAGGACTTACTCCAAAGGAGCAGTGCATGCCTTGTCTATTGGGACCAAACTTAGGGGACTTACTTGAAGGGAGCAATACATGCCTAGTCTGTCCTGTGCCTGTCCAAATGTCAGCGATGGACAAGGAGCATATCAGGTCGACAAACTCTCCCTTGCACCTCTCTCCATTAGCTGTGAGATCTCTCTTCTCTCCAGCAGTCTTGACCTCAGTCTTCGTCCGCAGTGTTGACCATACCCATGCCTTAAGTACATGTAGAGTGCAATTCGCTGTCTTGTACCTTTGTCATGCAATCTGCAAGCATCTTCTTGGTCTCCACGTATTCTAGTTCTACGATCTCCTTTACGACTAGGTCGCATGAGTTGTGGTACCTGATGTCGATGTGCTTGGTCCACCTGGAGATGAAATCATCTTGTGTTATTTTCATGGTACTCTTGTTGTCAATGCGGACCTCTGTTGCTTCCATTTGTGGCACTTTCATCTTGGCAAGCAGATTGCGTAGCCAGTGTATCTCCTTGTATGCTTCTGTCATAGCGATGTACTCTGTCTCAGCGGTAGAAAGGGAGACACAGTCTTGCTTTTTGCTTGCCCAGGAGACTACACCACCGTTCAGCAAGCACACAAAGCCCGAGTTGGACGTTTTGTCATCGATTCTTCCTCCCCAGTCGGCGTATGTGTAGCATACCAGCCGCAGCGCGTCAGATCCCTCTTGGCCTCCAAACTGGAGTCCCATGTGTCGTGTCTTCTGTAGATAGCGCATGATGCACTTGACTGCTTGCCAGTGCTGTGGCCCTGGATTGGCCACAAACCTGCTCATTTGTCCCACAGCATAGCAAATGTCACGGCGTGCTCCCACCATGACGTACATGAGGCTGCCAACAGCAAACTAGTAGGGAATGTTCTCCATCTCACGCTGTTTTGCTTCTGTGCTGGGGCTCATGGAGGAGGAGAGCTTGATGTCTGTTGTCATGGGTGTGCTGATGGGCATACAGTCCTCCATGTTATAGCGCTTTAGGATCTCCATGATGTACTTGGTCTGGTTCAGCTCGATGGTGCCTGCTGCTTGACTGTGGTGGATGGCTATCCCGAGGTAGAACTCGAGCGGACCCATATCCTTCATCTTGAACCTGTTGCTAAGATCTGTCTTCAGCTTGTTCAGGAGCTCAACAGATGACGAGTAGATGATCAGGTCATCCACTTACAGTGTAACCAGCATCAAATCTTGCTCATCCTCTCGCACATAGACACTAGAGTCGTTCTGGCAGTGCGTGAAGGTGAGCCCGGCCATGAAGCCGTCCATCTCCTTGTACCACTTCCTTGGGGCCTGTTTCAGCCCGAAGAGTGCTTTGGCCAGTTTGTAAACCTTGTCCTCTGGAGCTTTCACTCCCTTGTGTACTTCCATCAGCACTTCTTTGTCTACCTTCCCGTAGAGGAAAGCTGTCTTGGCATCTATCTGATGGACCTCCAGATCGTTTGCAGCAGCGATGCCGAACATGGATCTAATGGAGGCAAAGGTGACGACAGGCGCAAAGGTCTCCTCGTACTCTGAGCCTGCACACTGGAAAAACCCCTTCGCCACAACTCTTGCCTTGTACTTGTCGATAGTACCATCCAGCTTGAACTTTTTCTAGAGTACCCACTTTGATCCCACCACGTGCGCCTTCGGGGGCATGTCCACCAGAACCCATGTTCTGTTCTCTTCAATGTATGCAAGTTCGCTATCCACTGCCTCCTTCCACTTCGCCGCATCTGGCATCTTCATAGCCTCTGTTATGGTCACAAGCTCTCCCTGAGCCAAGCATGACCAGCTGAGTCCAGTCCATTCCGCAGTCTCAGCATCGTACTTGGACGGAGGCTTCTTCTGGCGTGTACTATGCCGGAGTGTTACTGGTGGTTCTTGAAGGCTTAGTTGCTTCTGTTGCTCCTACGATACCAATGATCCGCTATTTGAAAAAGAGCCACCGGCCTCAGAGTTCGACTCAGAGACCTCGAGGACTCAGACTCAGTGTCAGAGTCCATCGCTGTGTCCACCTGCACAGCCACTCTCCGTGCAGCACCATCTTTCACTTGTACCATCTGCCAGTTTTCTGGTGCCTGATCACCTGACTCGAGCAACACAACCCACTTTCCTGATTTGGGAGCATGGACATGGTCCAGCGACTCTCCCTTGCCGAGCGTCCTTTCATCAAACTTGACATCTCGGCTCTTGATGAGCTTTCCAGCCGCTTGGTCCCACAGCCTGTACGTCTTGTGTGAGGTCTCGTATCCGACCATTACACACTTACGAGCACGTGCATCTAGCTTGCCACTTCCTTCTCCTGCTGGGACCTTTGTCCAGGTAGTACAGCCAAAGATCGTCAAGTGTGAGGCATCTAGCTTCTTCCCTCACCAAGCCTCTTGTGGCGTCCTGAGCTACTTCTCGTCGTGCTTCCTACCACGCCTTCCAAGCGGAGCTGCCGGAGTGAGATTCACAAGGTAGCAGCTTCAGTCCATAAGCGAGGTGGGAGTTTGGCGAGCATGCTTCGTGTCATGCCGGCGATAGTCTAGTTCATCCGCTCACCAACGCCATTACTCTAGGGGATGTAAGGCATGGTGGTCTGGTGGTTGATGCTGTGTTGGCTCAACCAGCCTTTGCATTCCTCGTACTCACCACCGTTGTCTGTACGAAGTGCCTTGACCTTCTTGCTTGTCTGCCACTCTACCAGTGCGACAAACTCTTGCACCTTCTCCTTGACCTCTCCCTTCGTCTTGAGGAAGTAGATCTACATCTTGCGGCTGTGGTCATCAATGAAGGTCAAGAAATACTTGCTGCCTCCGTTCGAAGGAGTGCGGAATGGTCTGCTTATATCAGAGTGAATCAGGTCCAAGATTGCTGCCGCACGTTCTCCATTACGCTCAAAGGACTTTCTCTTTGCCTTACCTTGGAGGCATGGCTCACACAGCTTCTTGCACTTTCCCTCATCATTGGCCTTGCATCCCTCCATCCCATGAACCACTTCGTGCCGCTGCATAGCTTGCAGTGTGCTGTCAGCCAAATGGCCAAACCGCCTGTACCACAACTCAGCATCTGTGTTGTTGGTAGAGTTGGCTGTCATGGTGACAGCCTGTGGTGCTACATCAGGCTTTGGAGACTTGGACTCTTCAACCGCTACATATCCCTCATTTGTACTCTCAAGGGGCTTGGTCTGTAGCACATAGAACCCATCAACTCTTGGGACCTATGCGATAAGACTCTCCTTGGGATATGAGATCTTGATGTCCTTGGTCTTGACAATCACGGCCTCCTCCTCCATGAAGATGACCGTCATGTCGTGGTCCGTGATTTTGGACACTGACAAGATGTTTACCGTAAAAGACGGCATGTAGACGACGTTCTCGAGCTTCAAGTCTTTTTGAGCACCGTTCACGTTGATGCTGATTAACTTACTGTAGTGTTACTCATATTCGCTCATTATTTTTTCCTAAGTATGTGCCACTAATATTCGTCCAGATTTGTCTTCATTTGAATTTTGTTGTTGATCCTCCTATTGTACATTGTGTTTGCATCCGAACTTCGTAAATTCGTCCATAGAGTCAGATCAGGTCTGGCCAGCACCCCGTCGGTTCGCCATCTCAAACGTTGGGATGGCAAATGGCATGGACCATCGAGTGCTCTTGCCAATGACGCAGAGCGACCGATGGCCAGCAATGGCCAATACCGGTGCATAAAACACATGATGCCAAATCCTTAAGCGATTGGAGAGGCATCGTTGGGATACAGGCAGACTGTTGCGCTGGCAAACAGCCAGTACAATAGCCTGCCCGATCGCTCTGTTGCTCTCGGGTAGCAGGTTCTTAGCGTCACATGCGACCAGCGGCTTCTCGCTTACCCCACTCTACGAACATCATGCACACAATTTTAAGTGAGTCTCGAAGTAGGTGAATTACGTGTGAAAACGTCGTGTAGTAAATATGAGAAGCAACAATTATGAACCTGATTGTCCTATAGTCAATACAATTTCACTAGTGTTCATAGGCGAAGGTGAAATAATTATTTAGAGCGAATATGGATAGCACTACGGTATCTCCCTCGCCTTGCATGTGGACAAGGCTACCGTTGGCATACCTGAAGCGACGTATAGTGTCCTCAATGGAGATGAACCCATCCTTCTCCCTTGAAGAGTGGTGGTTCGTGCCAGAGTCGAGCCCGTGGGCTCCACGCTTGAGCAGTGCCGCTCCCTTGGTTGTCGGCAAGTCTCAGCCATCATATTCATCAATTCATTCTTACCCTTTTATGTGCCCTCATATCTACCACCATGATCTCCATCTTCCTTCTTGGGAGCCCTGTACTCCCGTGCCCAATGTCCAGGCTTGCCACAGTTATGGATCTTCCCACGACGCTTTGAACCCTTTCCACCGCCACCATTGCCTTTTCCTCCACCGCCACCGCTTCCGCTGCTGCTCTGACCAGAAGAGGAGTTGTTGCCACGACCACCATACTCTGCAGCATAGGCTGAAATGTTAGCCTCACTACCGCTGCGACGCATGATCTCGTTGCGCACGTACTCGAACACTGCCTCATACGTCAAATCCTCCTCCTTCCAACCGCCAAAAACGGTGATCACAGGTCCCCAGCTTTCAGGTAGCGCCATGAGGACGATCATGGCCTGCATGTTGGTATCGATTTTGCAGTTCATTTGGGTCACTTGCTATAGTAGTCCTTCAAACTGCAGTAGGAAGTCTGGAATGGACTCTCCTTGGCTCACCGTCATCAAAATCAGCTTTTAAAGATGAAGAGGCAATTTGCAAGAGCCGTTGATTGGTGTACATGTGCAAACTTCTCATAAGCCTTTGATGCATGCGTGATACCTTGGAGGTGGACATGCTATGACTCATGCACTGATGTCACAAGAATCACAAGTGCCATGTCGTTTTTGACACTCCACGCTTCATATCCAGCATCTGTTTTTGGAGGTTCAACCCCTTTTCCTAAGAACATCTTCAAGTAGCCACACACCCTCATGAAAATCTCAAATTACCATCTCCACAAGGGAAAACCAAACCTTGTGAACTTTGACATCCCACCATTGACCTGCTCGAGAGTGAGCGTCGTGGGAGTCGTCATACTGCTTCTCTGCTTCTCTGCTTCTCTCCTTCGCTGAGGCCAATGTAGGCTGATGAAGGCTGTTGTCTGCTACCGGTTTAGAAGTTGCAGATCCGTTGCTTACCCCTTAGCCTTTGATCACTTGCAAACAGAGAAGAACGCACACTAGCGAACCTAGGGTCGTACCTCCAAGGGCAGAGCTAGTCCTGGTTAGGGCCCAAGGATTGTACTTCCAAGGGCAGAGCTTATCCTTGGTCCTTGTTCGCTAAGTGCCAGCACCCGCTGTTAGAGCTGATGGAGCACATGGAGCAGATGGAGCAGATGGAGCTGATGGAGCTGATGCGCGCTGCAAGACAGAGAGGGCGAGAGAGTGCGCAAAAGTGTGCTTTACAGCTAGTCAGTGTTGGCCCATAACCCTTTGTCAACCTGCCTGAGGTGATGGTCTAGAAAACGGGTTTCGACAGAATGGTTCCTGCCGACCGTTCTTGGTATTGCGACCAAGAGATGATATCACCCTCAGAGCCAAGGTTCCACACTGAGCAATTTATAGGGATCACTTCCTACCACTGCTTCCTTAGCACCTGGTCACTTTCGTGCAAGGAGCTAACTCTTGGGGCTTAGACAACCAATTCTTCTCTAATGTCTGCCTCTGGTGGACAACTCTGTCAGGAGTCTCAAAGGTAAGAATTGTTGTCAATAACAGACAACTGACAGGTTCTTATAGTCCTAGAGCCAGCCTCTAGCCTAGGCGCAAAGTGGCTCTTTGGATGAGCCACTTTGAAGGACCTTGGAATGTTCTAAGATGCCTCTTAGAACCTTCCTGATCCCTTTTTTGTCACAAAGAAGATTAGTCACTGGGCTGGGATTTGACCCAATGACCTCTCACTCCAAAGACTAACTCTGGAACGTCTAAGCCACAAGGAGTTGTCCTAGGTAGTATTTGTTGGCTATACTATCCAGTTTAGACCAAGGGGACTTACTCCAAAGGAGCAGTACATGCCTAGTCTGTCCTGTGCCTATCCAAATGTCAGTGATGGACAAGGAGCATATCAGGTCAACAACAAGATTTTGTCCATGCTTCCAAATCAGGAGAGAGGGTTGTGTTGCTCGAGTCAGGTGATCAGGCTCTTGAGAACTTGCAAATGGTGCCAATGGAGGATGGTGCTGGAGGGAGAGTAGATGTGTAGGCTAACACAGCGACGGACTGACACTGAGTCTGAGTCGTCCGAGGTCTC
The DNA here is from genome assembly GCA_023375785.1 of Penium margaritaceum. Taxonomy (NCBI): domain Eukaryota; kingdom Viridiplantae; phylum Streptophyta; class Zygnematophyceae; order Desmidiales; family Peniaceae; genus Penium; species Penium margaritaceum. The sequence continues at coordinate 36,577 of SZWC01014333.1, read as the reverse complement.
TAAGTCAAACTCTAAGACAGGTGGCTCTTCCTCAAACAATGGATCACTGGCAGCACAGGAGTAACAGAAGCAACTAAGCCGTGCAGTACCACTAGCAACACTATGGCGTAGTATACGCCAGAAGAAACCTCCGCCCAAGTACGATGCTGAGAGTACGGAATGGACCGGACTCAGCTGGTCATGCTTGGCTAGGGGAGAGCCTGTGACTGTAACGGAGGCTATGAACATGCCAGATGCGGCCAAGTGGAAGGAGGCAGTGGATAGCGAACTCGCATCCATTGAAGAGAACGGAACATGGATCCAGGTTGGCTGGCTCCCAAACGCACATGTGGTGGGATCAAAATGGGCACTCTGGAAAACGTTCAAGTAGGATGGTACTATCTACAAGTACAAGGCAAGAGCTATGGTGAAGGGATTTTCCCAGCGTGCAGGCTGAGAGTGCGAGGAGACCTTTGTGTATATCATCGCGTTTACCTCCATCAGATCCATGTTGGACATCGCTCCTGCAAAAGATCTGGAGGTCCACCATACGGACGTTAAGACACATTTTCTCTACGGGAAGCTAGACAAAGAAGTACTTATGGAAGTGCCCGAGGAGTAAAAGATCCAGAGGATAAGGTTTGCAAATTGGTCAAAGCACTCTATGTGCTCGAAAAAGTCCCAAGGATGTGGTACAAGGAGATGGACGGCTTCATGGCCGGGCTCACCTTCACGCACTACTAGTACGACCCTAGTGTCTATGTGCAAGAGGATGAGCAAGACTTGATGCTGGTTGCACTATACGTGGATGACCTGATCATCTGCTCGTCGTCAGTTGAGCTGTTGAACAAGCTGAAGATGGATCTCAGCAATAGGTTCAAGATGAAGGACATGGGTCCGCTCGAGTTCTACCTCGGGATAGCTATATATCGCAATCGAGCAGCAGGCACCATCGAGCTGAACCATACCAAGTACATCATGGAGTTCCTCAAACGCTACAACATGGAGGATTGCAAGCCCATCAGTGCATCCATGACAAAAGACATCAAGCTCTTCTCTTCCATGAGCCCCAGTACAGAAGCAGAATGGCGTGAGATGGAGAACATTCCCTACCAATTCGCTGTTGGTAGTCCCCGGTATGCCATGGTGGGAACACGCCCTGACATTTGCTATGCTGTAGGAAAAGTGAGCAGGTTTGTGGCCAATCCAGGACCACTACACAGGCAAGCAGTCAAGCGTATCATGCGCTATCTACAAGAGACACGACACATGGAATTCCACTTTGGAGGCCAAGAGGGATCTGACCCACTGTGGCTGATATGCTACACGGACGTCCACTGGGGAGGAAGAATCGATGACAGCTAGTCCACCTCGGACTTTGTGTACCTCGTGAATGATGGTACAGTCTCTTGGACAAGTAAAAAGCAAGACTGTATCTCCCTCTCTACCGTCGAGGCAGAGCATATTGCTCTGTGAGAACTATATAAGGAGACAAAGTGGCTACGTAGTTTGCTTGCCGAGATGAAAGTGCCACAAACGGAATTAACAGAGGTCCGCATCGACAACAAGAGTACCATGAAAATGGCACAGGATGATGTCATCTCCCGGCGGACCAAGCACATCGACATCAGGTACCACTACTCACGCGATCTGGTTGCAAAGGAGATCGTGGACCTGGAATACGTGGAGACCAAGAAGATGCTCGCTGATTGTATGACGAAGGCTCTTGACAGTGGATTGTACTCTACAGGTACTCGAGGCATTGGTATGGTCAATGCAGCTGACGAAGACTCAAGCCAAGACTTCTCGAGAGAGAATATATCTCACAACTTATGGAGAGAGGTGCGAGGGCAAGTTTGTTGACATGATATGCTCCTTGTCCATAGCTGATATTTAAACAGGCACAGGACGGACTAGGCATGCACTGCTCCCTTGGAGTAAGTCTCGTATGTTTGGTCCAGATAGACAAGGCATGCACTGCTCCTTTGGAGCAAGTCCCCTTGGTCTAAACTGGACCAGACTTAGCAGACTTTCTCCCTGGGAGTAGTGCATGCCTAGTCCATCCTCTGTGTGTCTAAACGTCAGCTATGGACAAGGAGCATATCATGTCAAGTCTACCCACTCCTACAACCTCTCCTAAAAACATCGCTCACGTAACGTCCCGATGACCTTGAGCTGATTTTATGGATCTTGCTGGAGGTCAGTCGCCTGCCACTGATGATATTGCCGAGCCTGCTATAGCGACTGCTCGTGGTCCTATTATAGCTGCTATTATTACTACGGTTGCTACTACCACTATAGTTGCTGCTACTACTACTGCTCCTACTACCACTGCCGCTGGCAATGCTACCATTGCTGTTCCTATTGCCATTATTTCTATTGCTGTTATCTATGTCCCTACTACTCCTACTGGCATCGTCCTTCCTGTTGCTGCTCATCTTGACCACAATCTTGTCGGATCTAGTACTGTTATCGCTCTTCCTGCTCTGGAGACTATTACCCCTATGGTTGCTGCTGTGGAAACTTTGTAGACCAACCACACGTCGGTGCTACTGGCAAATCTGTCGCTGAGACAACACTACCTCATGTTGGGAAAGGAGCCATCCGACACAGTTTCAGCAAACTACCAAATGCCTGCTCCGATTGGATGGAAAAATATCTATTATCCAATTGTGAGGTCCATCCGACGGTCGGATAAGGATATATGAATTTTCAAAGTTTCCGGGATCATCGACCGCAAATATCTAGGTGACCATGGGCGATGGCTCCATGCCTTAGCCTCAGAAAAGGAAAAGGCAAGAGGTCCAGGGTCAAGACCTGATGGGAGAAATATGCAAAAATGTCCTAGATTCTTGGATTACCTTGTTAGTGTGCTGACTAGGAAAAAGGTATTTCTCCCTACTTTTAGGTGAGGTGAGATCCTTGTATGCTAGCCATGGATACTGTTGGGAAAGGAGCCATCCGACTCAATTTCAGATCCACAAGAGCAAGTTCCAGGAAACTTCCAGATGCCTGCTCCGATTGTCAATCGGTCTTTACCATTCAAAAGATCAGGTGGCAAATTATTTACACTCCAAGTTTCAGGCCGATCCAACGGTCAAATTGGGAGATATGAATTTTCAAAGTTTCAGGGGTCATGGACCGCCGATGTCTGGGTGGCCATGGGTGATGGCTCCATGCCTTAGCCTCAGAAAAGGAAAGGGCAAGAGGTCCAGGGTCACAACCTGATGGGAGAAATATCCAAAAAGGTCCTTGGTCTTAGGATTGCCTTGTAAGAGTGTGCTGACTAGGATAAAAGTATCTCTCCTTACTTTTTAGGTGAGGTGAGATCCTTGTGTGCTAGCCATGGACAGATGGCGATTCTCCATGGGTTTCTGGGTGATGTGACCACTACGAGTGTACCATGAGAGCATTCTCTAGCTCTCTAGGTCGTGTGTGACTGGTCAGCCTGATTGTTTAGCTGATTTCCTTCCTTGTATGAGATTGTGGACTCTAGTGTGTGAGCGTTAGCCTCCATGGCTAAGTGGTGTGGCTTGTGAGAGGGCTGACTTGCCCAAGCTCTAACTCTATATGTACTCCATCATTTTGAGTGATTTAACAACCATTCGTCAGCACAAGTGATGCCCTTTCATTACCACATGCTCGCTGCTCCAAGGCCCCCTCTCTCCTCCAGATCCAACATTTGGTATCAGAGCCAGATTCTGCCAGATTCAGCCAGCAGAGGCCGTCACTTTGAGAGTGACGGGTGTTGGGAAAGGAGCCGTCCGGCTCAGTTTCAGGTCCACAGGAGCAAGTTCCAGGAAATTTCCAGATGCCTGCTCCGATCCGTCTTCACCATTGGAAAGATCAAGTGGCAAATTATCTACGGTCGGATTGGGAGATATGAATTTTTGAAGTTTCAGGGGTCATGGACCGCCGATGTCTGGGTGGCCATGGGCGATGGCTCCATGCCTTAGCCTGAGAAAAGAAAAAAGGCAAGAGGTCCAGGGTCAAGACCTGATGGGAGAAATATCCAAAAAGGTCCTTGGTCTTAGGATTGCCTTGTCAGAGTGTGCTGACTAGGATAAAGGTACCTCACCTTACTTTTTAGGTGAGGTGAGATCCTTGTGTGCTAGCCATGGCCACATGGCGATTCTCCATGAGTTTGTGGGTGATGTGACCACTAGGAGTGTGCTATGAGAGCATGCTCTAGCTCTCTAGGTCGTGTGTGACTGGTCAGCCTGATTGTTGGGCTGATTTCCTCCCTTCTGTGAGATTGTGGACTCTAGTGTGTGGGCCTTAGCCTCCATGGCTAAGTGGTGTGGCTTGTGAGAGGGCTGACTTGCCCAAGCTCCAGCTCTATATGTACTCCATCATTTTGAGTGATTCAACAACCATTCTTCAGCACAACTGATGCCCTTTCAATCCCACATGCTCGTTGCTCCAAGGCTCTCTCTCTCCTCGAGTTCCAACATTTGGTATCAGAGCCAGATTCAGCCAGATTCAGCCAGCATAGGCCGTCTGTTTGAGAGTGGCGGGTTAGGTTCAAGTTCCCGCGACAAGCTTTTCAACGAGCCTAAGATCGCAAAGATCCAACAGTCGGATTGAGAGTTATACTCAAAACGAGGTCGGCTAGGGCTACACTCTTCTCTATGAGTAAGACTGTCGCCTTGTGATGACCATAATTCTCTCATTTCTTTGTCAAATTTAAAAAGTGGCACATGCGAATTGTAGTATTTTTCCTAAGCTTTCCATTGGTGCAAAAATATTTGCATTCCATTGATTCTTTTGGGAGAAACGCCGTTTACAAGCTGGCTGGTCTGAGTTGGAGTAGGAGCAGAAGCATACCCTGTTTTCAAGAGGGCATATCTTTCAAAATCCCCTATTGATGATCCTGTTTTATGGGTCGATCTGAAAGGTTTTGAGCTGCATTTTCTACTGGTGGGCTCAGTTTTGCCAAATTCCCAGTCCGCTGGCATCTACAGTCCATTTTGTGTCAGACAGATTTCTGGCAGAAGCAGCAGCAGAAGCAGGGGTAGCACCGCCACCGAAGAGCAGCGTTGAGCATCACCAAAGCTCAAAAAGGCAGTACTAGGCGTGGTAACAGCAGCCCAGCCCTTGGAGAGGCTGGAAGGACGTGCCAACTTCACGTTTTGGAAGATCCGTACCCGCCTCCTTTTGGAGGAGAGGGGCTTGTGGGAGGTGGTGAGCGCCGACGAGTGCGCTCCGCCTCCACAGGCAAAAGGCATCATCGCAACTGAGGTGGTGGCGGGGAAGACGCCGCAGAAAGGTGCAGCAGATGCAAGTTCATCTACAACTGCAGCGGCGGCGTATGAGGAGTGGAAGAAGAAGGACGGGCAGGCCTACAGGTTGCTTGTCAACACCATCTCCAACCCGCATCTTCAGTACGTGAGTGACAAGGCTACTGCAAAGGAGGGGTGGGACACGTTGTGCAAGAAGTATGAAAGCAAGGATCCTGCATTCCTCATGCTTTTGGAGGAAAAGATGATGGCGCTGAAAATGCAGGGTGGTGAAGGGATGGAGGCGTACCTAGACAGGGCAAAGGAGCTGGCAAAGCAGCTGAGAGCGGCCGGCAACCCTGTAGAAGAGACGCGATTCATCCTCCTCTTGTTGAGGGGACTCCCAACCAGCTACGACACGGTGCGAGAGACGCTGGAGTGCCAGCCCACTCTCGACCTCGACTTCATCTGCACACACCTGGTGTAGGTGGAACTGCGTCGCAATGCCGCAAAACGCAATGGTGGCAACAGCTGCAGTGAAGTAGCGTTCATGGCGATGGGCTCACGCAACCAGCAGCAGCAGCAGTCCGGGCAGCAGAGAGGCAAGAAGAAGGGCAACTGCCATTATTGCTAGAAAGAGGGGCACTACAAGAAACAGTGTTTCAAGTTCAAGAGGGACCAGAAAGAGGAGCAGCAGCAGCAAAAGCAACAATCTCCACAGCAACAGCAACAGCAGTCACAGCAACGTCAGCAGCACCAGCTGCAGCAACAGCAGAACCATACCGGCGTGCGCCATTTTGGCAACATGAACGTGGCCAAGGAGGTGCGCGACCACCTCTTCATGGTGAAGTCTGACATGTCGCAAGAGGAGAAGGCGAATCTGGCGTGGTACAAAGACTCTGGGTGTACCAAGAGTTTGACGCACCATAGGGAGTGGTTTACGCAGTTGCTGTCCATCCCTCCCCGTCCTATCGCTTTGGGTGATGATCGGGTGGTGTATGCTGAAGGGATAGGGATTGTGGAGATGTGGTTGGAGATCCCGCGTGGCATTGAAGTGGGAGTGTTCCATGGCGTGCTGTACGTACCTAATGCTGCATTCAACCTCCTCTCGGTCTCCTCTCTTATTAATACAGGACTGCGCGTCGTCTTTGATGACGACTATGGCTACATCCTCAACAAGGATACAGGAGAGGAGTTGGCCAGGTCGGTGAAGGAGGGCGACATGTACCGCATGCTGGGGGCGACCACGGTCCCGTGTGAGGAGAGTCTTGCAGCAATGGTGCAGGCGATACATGGTGAGATCTGGCATGCGCGCTACGGCCACATCGGCATGCGCGCCTTGCAGCAACTTCAAGCAAAGCAGATGGTGCGTGACTTGCCTACCATCTCTAACTTTGAACAGCAGTTGTGCATCGGCTGTTTGGAGGGGAAACAGCACCGGGAGGCGTTCTCTGGAGCTGGAGAGCGTGCGAAAGAGGTGTTGGAGCTGGTCCAGACGGACTTGTGCAGACCGATGCAGATCTAGAGCTTATGAGGCTCTAGGTATTTCCTGACCTTCATTGATGATTTCAGCCGTTACACTGCTGTGTACTTCCTTCCTTCCAAGGACCAGTGTTTTGACAGGTTCAAGGAGTTCAAGGCCATGGTGGAGAACCAGACTGGCAAGAAGATCAAGGCGCTGCGCAACGATCGCTGTGGAGAGTACCTAAGCAAGGAATTCCAGGACTACCTCGCAGCAGCTGGCATCAAGGCGCAGCGTACCGCGCCGTACTCGCCGCAGTAGAACGGTGTAGGAGAACGCACCAACCGCACCATTGTAGAGTAGGCGTGCTCCATGCTGCACGCGGCTCGGCTGACCTACGACTTCTGGACTGAAGCCGTGAGCACTGCGGTCTACATCAAAACCGCAGTCCAACTAAGGCGTTGGAGCAGATGATGCCGTACGAGGCGTGGTTCGGCAAGAAACCGAGCATGGGTCATCTCCGAACATTTGGCAGCCTGGCGCACATGTACGTACCCACCCAAGGAGAAGCGACAAAAATGGAACGCAAAGAGTGCGCAGATGCTGATGATTGGCTATGAGGTGGCAAGCAAGGCCTATCGCCTCTACGAGAGGGATACAGGCTTCGTCATCATCTCCAGGGATGTCGTCTTCAAGGAGAGCAACGTCATCGGCACCAACATTATCTGTGAAGAGTCAGCAGAACCAGCAGCTGACGAGATAGTGGGAGCAGAAATCCTTTCTGACCCAGTCTCTCCTGATTCTTCCTCTACTGTGACTGTGGGAGAATCACTCTACTCTTTCATGTCTGATGCAATAGATACAACAGCCTCATTGACAAAAGCAGAGGAGGGAGATGTAGTACCACAAGCAGCAGCAGTTGTGCCAACAGCACCGCGCCAGCTGCCTGCCAACACTCCAGCACCAGGTCGCAGGTACCCTCTTAGGGTGCGTTACAAGCCTGGTGAGCGCGGCCATTTTTGGATGCTACAGAAACCACAACAAATGAACGTCGCAGTTTCAGCAGATTCAGATGAGCCAATGTCATACAAGGAGGCCATGGCTGCACCGGATGCAGTAGATTGGGCACAAGGGGAGCAGATGGTAACCTGGAAAAGTACAAGGTGAGGCTCGTCGCCAAGGGCTACTCGCACCAGGAGGGCATCGACTATACAAAAACGTTTGCCCTTGTTGCAAAGTTTGTCTCTGTGCGTACGCTCCTCTCCTATGCAGCAGCTAAGGACTTCGAGTTTCACCACATGGATGTCAAGACGGCATTCTTGAATGGTGACTTGGAGGAGGAGATCTACATGGAGTAGCCGGAAGGGTTTGTCATGGATGGCCAGGAGCACCTGGTCTACAAGCTGCAGAAGTCGCTGTACGGCCTCAAGCAAGCATCGCGTGCTTGGAACCAGAAGTTGGATGCGGCGTTGCGTTACATGGGGTTTGAGCGCAGCGAATGTGACTATAGCGTGTATCGCTGGAAGCATGAGCATGAGATCCTCATCATCATTGTCTATGTGGATGACATGCTCCTCCTTTCTAACAGCATGTCTGCACTGCAGGAGTTCAAGGAGGCCATGTAGGAGCGCTTTGAGATGTCTGATCTCGGGGAGGCGTCATACTTGCTCAGCATCAAGATCACGCGTGACCGTAAATCACGCTCTCTCTCGCTATAGCACAGTTGCTACATCAAGGATGTCCTGCAGTGGTTCGGCATGGCAGAGGCCAAACCCATCAGCATGCCGCAAGAGACGCGGGAGTACCTCGTGAGCTTCAGTGGTGAAGTACATGTAGTTGAGCGGCAGAAGTACTAGAATGGCATCGGCAGTCTTATGTATACCTGATGGTGGCAACCAGGCCGGACCTCGCACTGGCTGTGAGCGCTGTGAGCTAGTACATGACTAGTCCTCGACCGGAGTACCAGAAGGCAGTGAAGCGGATCTTTTGCTACCTTGCTCGAACCATCAACGTCGGCATCACCTACAACAACGACAACAACATCATCGACTACAAATATGCAGACTGGGCTTCAAATCCTGAGACCCGCAACTCCATCTATGGACATGTGTTTCTCAAGAATGTAGGTGCCATCAGCTAGTGCAGGAAGCGACAGGTGGTCGTGGCCACCTCGAGCTCAGAAGCTGACTACGTCTCTCTCAGCTTTGGAGCCAAGGAAGCAGTTTCGCTCCAGTGTCTCATGGCGGAGATGAGTGGGATTGTAGCAGTTCCAGTTCCTGTGCGCGTCGACAACCATAGCGCAATCCCACTCGTCAAGAATCCTTAGCACCATGCATGCACCGAGTACATTGACATCGCAAATCACTTCATCAGGCACATGGTACAATAGGGTGCTATCAAGCTGGAGTTTACTCCAACCAGAACGCAGGTCGCTGATTTATGTACCAAGCCAGTGACCCGTGAAAAACAGTAGTTCTGCATGAAGGCATGTGGACTCAGCCCACTCTGACTGCGACAATGTGGGAGATTGTTGGGAAAGGAACCATCCGGCTCAATTTCAGGTCCACACGAGCAAGTTCCAGGAAACTTCCACATGCGTGCTCTGATCGTCAATCCATCTTCACCATTGGAAAGAATAGAGGGCAAATTATCTACAGTCCATGTTTCAGGCCGATCCAACAGTCGGATTAGGAGATATGAATTTTTAAAGTTTCAAGGGTCGTGGACTGCCAATGTCTGGGTGGCCATGGGTGATGGCTCCATGCCTTAGCCTGAGAAAAGGAAAAGGCAAGAGGTCCAGGGTGAATGCCTGATGGGAGAAATATCCAAAAAGGTCCTTGGTCTTAGCATTGCCTTGTCAGAGTGTGCTGACTAGGATAAAAGTACCTCTCCTTACTTTTTAGGTGAGCTGAGATCCTTGTGTACTAGCAATGGACACATGGTGATTCTCCATGGGTTTGTGGGTGATGTGACCACTAGGAGTGTGCCATGAGAGTATTCTCTAGCTCTCTAGGTAGTGTGTGACTCGTCAGCCTGATTGTTAGGCTGATTTCCTCCCTTGTGTGAGATTGTAGACTCTAGTGTGTGAGCCTTAGCCTCCATGGCTAAGTGCTGTAGCTTGTGAGAGGGCTGACTTGTCCAAGCTCTAGCTCTATGTGTACTCCATTTTTTTGAGTGATTTAACAACCACTCTTCAGCACAAGTGATGCACTTTCAGTCCCACAAGCTCGCTGCTCCAAGGCTCCCTCTCTCCTCCAGATCCAACAGATACATGGTGATTCTCCATGGGATTGTGGGTTATGTGACCACTAGGAGTGTGCCATGAGAGGATTTTATAGCTCTCTTGGTCCTGTGTGAGTGGTCAGCCTGATTGCTAGGCGGATTTCCCCTCTTGTGTGAGATTATGGACTCTAGTATGTGAGCCTTAGCCTCCATGACTAAGTGGTGTGGCTTGTGAGAGGGCTGACTTGCCCAAGCTCTAGCCCTATATGTACTCCCTCATTTTGAGTCATTTAACAACCATTCTTCAGCGGAAGTGATTCCCTTTTGAGTCCCATATTTTCGCTCTTCCAAGGCTCCTCTCTCTCCTCCAGATCCAATATTTGGTATCAGAGCAAAGTTCTGCCACTTTCAGCCAGCACAGGCCGTCACTTTGAGAGTGACGGATTAGTGTGACACCTTCACCAAATTTGACGATAGACTACTAGATCTTCAAGTTGAAGAGACAAGTTTTCCAATGAGCCCAAGATCGCGAAGAGCCAACTGTTGGATTGAGAGTTATGCTCAAAACGGGATCAGCCAGGGCTACACTCTTCTCTCTGAGTAAGACTGTCGCTTTGTGATGACCATAACTCTCTCATTTCTTTTTCAAGTTTAAAAAATAGCACATGCAAATTGAATTATTTTTCCTAAACTTTCCATTGGTGCAAACATATGTGCATTGCATCATATCATTTGGGAGAAACGTTGTTTACAAGCTGGCTGGTCTGAGTTCGAGTAGGAGCAGCAGCATACCCTGAAAATCCAGTGTTGATGACCCAGTTTTATGGGTCGATCTGAAAGGTTTTGAGCTGCATTTTCCAGTGGTGTGCTCAGTTTTTCCCAATTCCCAGTCTGCTGGTATCTACAATCCATTTTCTGTCAGACAGATTTCAGGTAGAAGCAGCAGCAGAAGCAAGGGTTGCGCCGCCACTCAAGGACCGTGCTGAGCATCACCAAAGCTCAAAATGGCAGCAACAAGTATGGTTATAGCAGCCCAACCCTTGGAGAGGCTGGAAGGACGTGCCAACTACACGTTTTGGAAAATCCGAATCTGCCTCCTCTTCGAGGAGAGGGGCTTGTGGGAGGTTGTGGGCGGCGACAAGTACGCTCTGCTTCCACAGGCAAAAAGCATCACCGCAGTGGAGGTGGTGGCGGGGAAGACGCTGCAGAAATGTGCAGCAGATGGAAGTTCATCTACAACTACAGCGATGGCATATGACGAGTGGAAAACGAAGGACACGCAGGCCTACAGCAACCGGCAACATTAGCAGACTGGGTAGCAGAGAGGCAAGAAGAAGGACAAGTTCCACTATTGCCAGAAAGAGGGGCACTACAAGAAAGAGTATTTCAAGTTCACGAGGGACCAGAAGGAGTAGCAGTTACAACAGCAAAAACAGCAGTAGCAACAATCACAGCAGCGTGAGCAGCAACAGAAGTAGCAAAACCAGGCTGGTGTGTGCCACTTTAGCAACATGAATGTGGCCAAGGAGGTGCGCAACCGTCTCTTCATGGCAAAGTCTGACATGTCGCAGGTGGACAAGGCAGATCTTGCATGGTACAAGGACTCAGGGTGTACCAAGAGCCTGACCTATCACAAGGAGTGGTTTACACAAGTGCTGTCCATCCTGCCCTGTCCTATTGCTCTGGGTGATGATTGGGTGGTGTATGCTGAGGGGATTGGGATTGTGGAGATGTGGTTGGAGACCCCACGTGGCATTGAAGTTGGAGTGTTCCATGGCGTGTTGTAGGTACCTAATTCTGTGTTCAATCTTCTCTTAGTATCCTCTCTCACCAACGCAGGACTGTGAGTCATCTTTGACGATGACTATGGCTACATCCTCGATAAGGAAACAGGAGAGGAGTTGGCCAGGTCGATAAAGGAAGGCGACATGTACCGCCTGTTGAGGGCGACCAAGATCCCGCACGAGCAGAGTCTCGCAGCAGTAGTCAGGCAAGAGATGGCGAAATCTAGCATGCGTGCTATGGCCACATCGGCATGGACGCCTTGTAGTAACTTCAAACAAAGCAGATGGTGCGTGACTTGCCCACCATCTCTAACTTTGAGTAGCAGTTATGCATCGGCTGTTTGGAGGGGAAGCAGCATTGCAAGGCATTCTCGGGAGCAGGAGAGTGCGCAGAGGAGGTGCTCGAGCTAGTCCACACAGACTTGTTTGGCCCGATGCAGACCCAGAGCTTTGGAGGCTCTAGGTATTTCCTGACCTTCATTGATGATTTCAGCCGTTACACTGTTGTATACTTCGTTTCCTCCAAGGACCAATACTTTGACAGCTTCAAGGAAATCAAGGCAATGGTGGACAACCAGACTGGCAAGAAGATGAAGGCAATGCATAGCGATTGCGGTGGAGAGTACCTAAGCAAGGAGTTCCAGGACTACCTTGCAGCAGCTGGCATCGAGGCGCAGTGCACTACGCCATACTCGGAGCAATAGAACAGTGTAGGAAAATGTGCCAACCGCACTATCGTTGAGTCAACGCGTTCCATGCTTCACGCGACTCGGCTGACCTACGACTTCTTGGCCGAAGTCGTGAGCACTGCGGTGTAGATCAAGAACCTTAGTTTAACTAAGGCGTTGGAACAGATGACATTGTACGAGGCGTGCTTCGGCAAGAAGCCGAGCGTGGGTCCTCTTCGCGCGTTTTGCTACTTGGGACACAAGTACGTGCCAAAAGAGAAGCGACAGAAGTGGCATGCAAAGCGCATGCAGATGCTGATACTTGGCTACGACGTGGCAAGCAAGGCCTATTGCCTCTACAAGAGGGATACACGCCACGTCATCATCTCTGGGGATGTCATTTTTAACGAGATAACGTCATCGGCACCAACATTTAATGTAAAGAGGTAGCAGAACCAGCACCTGACGAGACAGTCGGAGTAGATATCTTTCCTGACCCAATCTCTCCTGATCCTTCCTCCACTATGATAGTGGGAGAACCAGTCTATTCTCCCATGTCTGATGTAGCAGATATAGTGGCCTCATCGTCAGAAGCAGAGGAAGAAGATGCCGTACCACCAACAGCAGCAGTTGTACCAGCAGCACCGCGCAAGCCGCCTGCTAATGCTCCAGCACCAGGTCGCAGGTACCCTCTTAGGGTGTGCTACAAGCCTGGTGAACGCGACCATTAATGGATGCTGTAGAAACTAGAACAGATGAACTTCGTAGTTACAGCAGATTCGGATGAGCCAGCATCATACAAGGAGATCATGATTTCACATGATGCAGCAGATAAGGCGCAAGCTGTGCAGTAAGAGATACAGTCGCAGCTGGACAACGGCATGTGGGAGCTGACTGAACGTCCACCTGGATGCAAGGTGATCAAGTGCAAGTAGGTGTTCAATAAGAAGCGGGGAGCAGATGGCAACCTGGAAAAGTACAAGACGAGGCTGGTCGCCAAGAGCTACTTGCAGCAGGAAGGCATCGACTACACGGAAACCTTTGCTCCTGTTGCAAAGTTTGCCTCTGCGCACGCTCCTTTCTTATGCAGCAGCTGAGGACTTCGAGATTCAACACATGGATGTCAAGACGACATTCTTGAATGGTGACTTGGAGGAGGAGATATACATGGAGCAGCCGGAGGGGTTCGTCATGGATGGCTAGGAGCACCTGGTTTGTAAGCTGCAAAAGTCGCTTTACGGCCTCAAGCAAGCGTCATGTGCTTGGAACCAGAAGTTGGATGCGGTGCTACAGTGTATGGGGTTTGAATGCAGCGAGTCTGACTACAATGTGTATCACTGGCAGCATAAGCATGAGATCCTTATCATCGTTGTCTATGTGGATGACATGTTCCTCCTTTCCAATAGTATGTCTGCACTGCAAGAGTTCAAGGAGGCCATGCATGAGTGCTTCCAGATATCTGATCTTGGAGAGGCGTCATACTTCCTCGGCATCCAGATCAGGCGTGACCGCAAATCACGCTCTCTCTCGCTGCAGCAGAGCCGCTACATCAAGGATGTCTTGCAGCGACTCCGCCCAGCACAGGCTAAATCCGTCGGCACGCCGCTAGAGACGCGGCAGTATCTTGTGAGCTTGAATGGAGAAGCGGATGCAGCTGAGCGGCAGAAGTACCAAAGCGCTGTCCGCAGTCTCATGTACCTCATGGTGGCAACCAGGCCGGACCTCGCATAGGTTGTGAGCGTGGTGAGCCAAGATATGGCGAATCCCGGACATGAGCACCAAAAGGCAGTGAAGCGGATCTTTCGCTACCTTGTTGGAACCATCAACATCGGGATCACCTACAATGGCAACGATAACAGCATCATTGGCTACACAAACACAGATTGGACTTCAAACGCTAAGGACCGCAAGTCCATCTGTGGACATGTGTTCCTCATGAATGGTGCGGCCATCAGCTGGTACAACAAGCGACAGGTGGTCGTGGCCACCTCAAACACGGAAGCTGAGTATATCTCTCTCAGCTTTCGAGCCAAGGAAGCAGTTTGGCTTCAGCGTCTCATGGCAGAGATGAGTGGGAATGGAGCAGTTCCAGAGTTCGTGCGCATCGAGAACCAGAGTGCAATCACACTTGCCAAGAATCCTGAGCACCATGCACGTACCAAGCACACAGTCATGGCATATCATTTCATCAAACACATGGTGCAGAAGGGTGCTATCAAGTTGGAGTTTACTCCAACTAGCAAGCAGGTTGCTGATTTTTGCACCAAGCTAGTGACCCGTGAGAAGCAGCAGTTCTGCATGAAGGCATGTGGACTCAGCCCACTCTGACTGCGACAAAGTGGGAGATTATTGGAAAAGGAGCCATCCAGCTCTGTTTCAGGTCCATAGGAGCAAGTTATAGGAAACTACCAGATGTCTGCTTCAATCATCGATCCGACTTCTTTATTGGAAAGATCAGGTGGCAAAATGTCTACGGTGCAAGTTTGAGGCCGATCCAATGGTCGGATTGAGAGATATGAATTTTCCAAGTTTCCGGGGTCATCGACTGTCGATATCTAGGTGATCATGGGCGATGACTCCATGCCTTAGCCTGAGAAAAGGAAAAGGCAAGAGGTCCAGGGTCAAGACCTGATGGGAGAAATATGCAAAAAGAGGTCCTAGATTCTTGGATTGCCTTGTCGGAGTGTGCTGACTAGGAAAAGGGTACTTCTCCTTACTTTTTAGGTGAGGTGAGATCCTTGTGTGCTAGCCATGGACACATGGCGATTCTCCATGGGATTGTGGCTTATGTGACCACTAGGAGTATGCCATGAGAGCATTTTCTAGCTCTCGAGGTCGTGTGTGAGTGGTCAACCTGATTTCTATGCCGATTTCCCCTCTTGTGTGAGATTATGGACTCTAGTGTGTGAGCCTTAGCCTCCATGGCTAAGTGGTGTGGCTTGTGAGAGGGCTGACTTGCCCAAGCTCTAGCTCTATATGTAGTCCATCATTTTGAGTGATTTGATAACCATTCTTCAGCACAAGTGATGCCCTTTCAGTCCCACATGCTCGCTACTCCAAGGCTCTCTCTCTCCTCCAGATCCAACACCTCAGGCCGGTCTACCAAGCTGGCCCGGGACTCCATATCTACCTGCTGTTGCCGACCCCCATCACCCGTCGATACCCCGTGGAAGTGGTGTTGGTCCCTCCTGTCAGGAGCACCCTACTTGCTCCTGCCATCATCAAGCCTTGACCCATGTGGTGGTGTATGCTGGCTGCTGACTCCATCCTCTAGTTGAGGATGGAAAACAGTCCAAGGAACAAGATACATCACCAGATCCTGCTTATCTTGCTGTTCCTTATCATATACCCCGCCAGTTTGTAATTCGGAATCCATATCCATGTCTCTTATCATAGGTACCACAACTCTACGTAGATACAGTATAGTACCTGGACCTACATGTGGACCCACAACCTCACGACATCTTTCTAAAAGGCACCGCGCCATTGGAAAGTACTACTGAAGGAACTCCTCAACCTCTGTCCTCGTCAAATGCTCAATCCAGCCGCAGGTTCTATCTATTATAACAGCTGTATTCTTCACGTGGCTCCTCCTTGTGACCTTTCACCCCCTCTCTATGCTTTCCTCCTTAGTCCTTCACTCTTACATCCCTCCTTGGTGTGGAGTCCCATTCATGATGGTGGCTCACCTTTCATGGACGCCTCCCTTGTACCTCGCAGTCTGTTGTGGTGGCCGACCCAGTAGCACCTTCGCCGGGGCCGACTTACCTCCATCTAGGCCTCATGGACTCTTTGTGTTCAAGAGCTTTATGGACGCTACTAGACTGTTGTGACTCGTGTAGCTGCCTTCGACTCTTCCACTTTGCCTCCCAACCTATCTGTTTAAGAACATGCTCCTGATCGGCCAAGCCTCCTCCATCTAGTCGACGCTCTGCCATCCACTATTTTTGTGCCACTACTTTGGCAGTCATGTTTCCTGTATGCTGAGCTAGATACTAAGGGAGTTCACACCTGAGTAGGTACTCACCTGGAAGGGCAGTCTCGAATTGCCACCATGAATACTATCTGTTCCAGTGCGTACGGCATGCCTCATGGGACCGCTAGGTACGACAATATCCAAACCATAGATCTCTGTCCTGCCTCTGGCTTGCGAGCCCATCCCCTCCACCGTCAATCCTGGATGCTTTATCTGATATCCCTTGCATACGACCTCTTGCCACTCCTACTGGCACCCTCTCACCCTCTGGCTGCCTCCTATGGACTTGACTACTTGAATCCCTACACGACTATTCCCTGGTCTGCACTCCGTCCAGGGCCTCTAAGCTCGTTCTAGGTACCAACTGAATCCTATGCTACGAGCTCTTAGCGCCCGCCATGTCCCAAGTATCTGGTCCTGCCTAGAGATCCTTGTCATATGGAAAATCCCTACGGAAAGTTTGTACCTCTGCTCCAACTCACCTACTCCACTGGCTCTTAATCGCTTGTTTCTTAGGCCATCCATGCTAGCTTGGCTGAAGGAAGGGAGGTATAGTACATACCATCTCACCATAGGATCCTCTCCTAATCCACAGTGACCTCCGCAACAAACTCCTCCATCAGTGTACCAACGAGCGGATTTGGAGCAAGACGCATCTGATCTGGTTCATTGTCACCGTGAGTACCATTGCTCGTCCCCTCCGAGGGCCGCCCGCTCGATGTCCGCACTAATCTATCCTGGCCCTACCACCATGTCTTTGGCTGGTGGTAGCCAAACACCTCAAATATGTTGCTCCCTGATCCTGAGAATCCTTCCTTGGCCGTACTGATGCTGGCGGCTGGTCCATTGTCGCTCCCTCATACAAGGGAGCCTTGTATTGACTCTCACGTACTAATGCCAACCGCTTGTGCTGACATCAATGTCATTCTGAATGACAGAGGGTCTCTTATTCCAATGTCAGTCACTCCCCTCGACCCAACGATCCAAGAGCCAGTACGCTCCAACTCAATGACCGCTATCACAATCGAGAGCCTCTTGATCCGCACAAGCATCGCCAGGGATATCTCCTATAGTGTTGGCATCCATGACCTCTCCAGATCATGCCTTATGGTGCTCACTACACTATCCAATGTGCCATCCTCCATTATCCTTGTGATTGGGTCCGTCCTCAGCTCCTCAGAGGCTACTCCAATGGACTCAGGTAACACCTTGTCACCTCCCTCCTCCGACTCAAGCCACATTGCCTCTGCCATACTTGCTAGCGGGCTGCTACAGGATGGATGTACTTCCACCTCCAAGGATTGACTAGCCTGTTGGGCCATCAAAAGTCCTCAATACATGTCCAACGTCTCGATCTGCCGATAAAGGCTTGTTCGAACATCCTGGATCGCCTCTCTCTCCTGCGCCTTGCAATACACCTGGTTTTAAAGGCCTCTTTATCTCTGTGTATTTTTGCATCCCATCTGTTTGCAGGTCGATCATGTGCTTCTCTTCATATCAAATCTCCACCTTTTGGTGGACCACTCCTATCTCTGGAAGAAGGCCACCCCTAAGATCAAGCAGTAGTCATGGATGGTCGTGACATAGCGGCTGACGTACTCATCATATGAGAGAATCATGCCACAAACCTTCTCCCACATATCCCCATGTACTGCTAAAGATACCGCCTCGACACATGATAATGCTACTACCTCTCCATCTACAAGTACGCAAGTATCTCCCGCTCTGGGCCATGTGCGGTTGACCTCACCCTTGATGACAGGGGGTCTGTGCGGCCTCCGCTACAAGGCATTCCTACTCTAGCCTCCCCACCATCATGCTGTGCGGTCGAGCTCTCAGTGCTGCTTGACCTCATATCCGCGTCTCCATGAATCTCAGGTCTAGCACGCTACTATGTAGTCTCATGTAGAGATCCCCGGTCCTGATCATTTTGAAGGGGCCGATGCGTCACTGTCTTCAAGACCGTAAAGGCAGGTACCCCACCTGCCTGTGCCCATATGGCTCCTCTTATTTGCTTAGGGAATTGGAGTGTAGCGAGACTATGGGACACTGGCTCCTTGTATATCAGCCCACCTTGGTAATGTTCCTCCACCACTCTCTCCAGTCTAGGGAAAAGACGTTCAAGCACTACTGGTGCCGTTGGTAGGTTTAGCCTTAGATGTGCCACCATGTCCTCTAAGAGTACTTGTTGTGTCTCACGGCGGCTCACCTCCTCCTCTAGACCTGGTTCTACAACTAGAGGTACTACCAACTCTTGCGGGACAGGCCTCGTAGCGCTCCTTTCCCGATGCCTCACCAAAGGCCGGGCTGCTGTCACAACGCTAGCTGCTGCCATTTTGAGCCTTGGTGATGCTCAGCGTTGGCCTTGGATGGTGGCGCTACCCCTGCTTCTGCTGCTGCTTCTGCCAGAAATCTGTCTGACAGAAAATGGAATGTAGATGCCAGCAGATTAGGAAAATGCAGCTCAAAACCTTTCAGATCGACCGATAAAACAGGATCATCAACAGGGGATTTTGAAAGATATACCGTCTTGAAAACAGGGTATGCTTCTGCTCCTACTCCAACTCAGACCAGACAGCTTGTAAATGGCCTTTCTCCCAAACGAATCAATGGAATGCAAATTCGTTTGCAACAATGGAAAGCTTAGGAAAAATACTACAATTTGCATGTGCCACTTATTAAATTTGACAAAGAAACGAGAGAGTTATGGTCATCACAAGACGACAATCTTACTCATAGAAAAGAGTGTAGCCACGGCCCACCTTGTTTTGAGCATAACTCTCAATCCAACTGTTGAATATTTGCAATCTCCAGCTCGTTTGAAAGCATGTCTCACGAACGTGAAGATCCAGTGGTCGATTGTCAAATTTGGTCAAGGTTTGAGCCTAACCCATCACTCTCAAAGTGACAGCCTGTGTTGGCTGAATCTGGCAAAATCTGGCTCTGATACCAAATGTTGGATCTGGAGGAGAGAGGGGGCCTTGGAGCAGCGAGCATGTGGGACTGAAAGCACATCAGTTGTGCTGAAGAGAGCTAGAGCTTGGGCAAGTCAGCCCTCTCAACAGCCACACCACTTAGCCATGGAGGCTAAGGCTCATACACTAGAGTCCACAATCTCACACAAGAGAGGAAATCAGCCTAACAATCAGGATGTGTGACTGCACACAACCTAGAGAGCTAGAGAATGCTCTCATGGAATACTCCTAGTGGTCACATCACCCACAAACCCATGGAGAATCGCCATGTGTCCATGGCTAGTACAAAAGGATCTCACCTCACTAAAAAGTAAGGAGAGGTATCTTTATCCTAGTCAGCACACTCTGACAAGGCAATCCTAAGACCAAGGACCTTTTTGGATATTTCTCCCATGAGGTCTTGACCCTGGACCTCTTGCCTTTTTCTTTTCTCAGGCTAAGGCATTTAGCCATCACCCATGGCCACCCAGAGATCGGCGGTTCATGACCCTCGAAACTTCGAAACTTGGACCGTAGTAATTTGGCACTTGGTCTTTCCAATGGTGAAGACGGATTGACGATCAAAGCAGGCATCTGAACGTTGCCTGGAACTTGCACCTGTGGACCTGAAACAAAGCCGGATGGCTCCTTTCCCAACAACAAGAGGAGGATAAAACATGTCTCTTCCTCAAGGTTGCTAGATGCTTATAGTTCCTTTACCGGCTCCTTTGTCCTATCCAAGTATGCTTCCTCCGTTCACCACCCTACATTTTCAGTGCTATCATCGTCTCCTCCAAAAGCATGAGAATGACAATGCCTGTTGCTGCCATTTTGAGCCTTGGTGATGCTCAACGCAACCCTTGGTTAGCGGAGCTACCCTTGTTACTCACATACTGGTTGCGTTGAGCATCACCAACGCAACCCTTGGTTAGCGGAGCCACCCTACTCTCATACTTCTTGCACAATGCGTCCCACTCCTCTTTTGCACTAGCCTTGTCACTCACATATTGAAAATGCGGGTTGGAGATGGTGTTGAAAAGAAGCCAATAGGCCTGCCTGTCCTTCTTCTTCCACTCCTCATACACCACTGCTGAGTTGTAGATGAACTTGCACCACCTGTATTGTGGTGATGCGTTTTTCCTGTGGAGGTAGAGCGCGCTCCTCGCCGCTCTCCACCTCCCACAAGCCTCTCTCCTCAAAAAGGAGGCGGATACAGATCTTCCAAAACATAAAGTTGGCCGGCCCTTCCAACCTCTCCAAGGACTGGGTTGTTTTGACAATGCCTGTTGCTGCCATTTTGAGCCTTGGTGATGCTCAACGCAACCCTTAGTTAGCGGAGCTATCCTTGCTTCTGCTGCTACTCGTGCTAGAAAAGTGTCTGACAGAAAATGGACTTTGGATGCCAGCAAACTAAATAGTTGAAAAAATTGAGCCTACCAATGGAAAACACAGCTCAAAACCTTTTGGATCGACCCATAAAACAGGGTCATCAAGAGGGGATTTTTAGAGACATGTCCTATTGAAAACAGTATATGCTACTGCTCCTACTCCAACTCAGATTAACCAGCTTGTAAATAGAGTTTCTCCCAAACAAATAAATGGAATACAAATAGTTTTGCACCAATGGAAAGCTGAGGAAAGTTAGTAGAATTTACATGTGCCACTTTTTTAATTTCTAAAAGAAACAAGAGGGTTATGGTCATTGCAAGGCGACAGTCTTACTCATAGAGAAGAATGAAGCTCTGTTAGACCTCGTTTTAGGTATAACTCCCAATCCCATAGTTGGATTTTCACGATCTTAGGCTTGTTGGAAAGCTTGTCTTGCCCAATTGAAGATCGTGTGGTGGATTTTCCAATTCACTCAAGTTTTGACCCTAACCCGTCACTTTCAAAGTGACGGCCTGCATTGGCTGAAAATGGCAGAACTATACTCCGATACCAAATGTTGGATCTAAAGGAGAGAGGGAGCCTTGTAGCAGCAAGCATGTAGGAGGAAAAGGCATCCGTTGTACTGAAGAATGGTTGTTAAATCACTCAAGATGATGGAGTACATATAGAGCTAGAGCTTGAGCAAGTCAGCCCTCTCACAAGCCACACCACTTAGCCATGGAGGCTAAAGCTCACACACTAGGATCAACAATCTCACACAAGAGAGGAAATCAGCCTAGCAATCAGGCAGACCAGTCACACACAACCTAGAGAGCTAGAGAATGCTCTCATGACTCACTCCTAGTAGTCACATAATCCACAATCCTATGGAGAATTCCCATGTATCCATGACTAGCTTACAAGGATCTCACCTCACCTAAAACGTAAGGAGAGGTACTTTTATCCTAGTCAGTACACTTTGACAAGGCAATCCTAAGACCAAGGACCTTTTTTAATATTTGTCCCATCAGGTTTTGAGCCTCGACCTCTTGCCTTTTTCTTTTCTTAGGCTAAGGCATTGAGCCGTCTCCCATGGTCATCCAGACATCGGTGGTTAATGACCCCGAAACTTGAAAAATTCATATCTCCCAATCTGACTGTTGGATCGGCCTGAAACTAGGACCGTAGACAAATTGCCATCTCATCTTTCCAATGGTGAGGTCAGATTGTGAATCCTTGCAGGCATCTGGTATTTTTCTGGAACTTGCTCTTGTGGACCTGAAACTGCGCCGCATGGCTATTTATCCAATACCAACTAGGCCAAAGGTGTGTCCTATGATAATATTGAGGGGACATACCCATTATGGGCAGTACGTCCCCTTGGTCAATTCTGAGATAGGCAAAGGCCTATCTCAGAACAGACCAAGGGGACGTACTCCGTTGAGCAGTGCATGATTTGTCTTTCAGTGAACCAGCTAGCTAGCCTATGGACAAGGTGCATACCATTTTATACTAATTCTAGTACAAATAGGCAAGGCATGTACTGCTCCTTTGGAGCAAGTCTCCTTCGTCTAAACTGGATAGCATAGCTAGCAGAAACGGTCGAAGATAACTCCTTGTGACTTAGAGATTATAAAGTTAGTCTTTGGAGCGAGCGGTCACTGGTTCACATCTCTGCCCCATGATTGATTTCTTTGTGATCAAAAGGGAAACAAGTGTTGGGAAAGGAGCCGTCCGGCTCTGTTTCACGTCCACAGGAGCAAGTTCCAGGAAACTTGCAGATGCCTGCTCCGATCGTTAATCTGTATTCACCATTAGAAAGATCAGGTGGCAAATTATCTACGGTCCAAGTTTCAGGCCGATCCAACGGTCGGATTGGGAGATATGAATTTTCGAAGTTTTAGGGGTCATGGACCGCCGATGTCTGGGTGGCCATGGGCGATGGCTCCATGCCTTAGCCTGAGAAAAAAAAAAGGCAAGAGGTCCAGGGTCAAGACCTGATGGGAGAAATATCCAAAAAGGTCCTTGGTCTTAGGATTGCCTTGTCAGAGTGTGCTGACTAGGATAAAGGTACCTCTCCTTACTTTTTAGGTGAGGTGAGATCCTTGTGTGCTAGCCATGGACACATGGCGATTCTCCATG
>SZWC01014333.1:0-13373 GCA_023375785.1 Penium margaritaceum | reverse complement strand
CTTGTGTGAGATTGTGGACTCTAGTGTGTGAGCCTTAGCCTCCATGGCTAAGTGGTGTGGCTTGTGAGAGGGCTGACTTGCCCAAGCTCTAGCTCTATATGTACTCCATCATTTTGAGTGATTCAACAACCATTCTTCAGCACAACTGATGCCCTTTCAGTCCCACATGCTCGCTGCTCCAAGACTCCCTCTCTCCTCCAGATCCAACATTTGGTATCAGAGCCAGATTCTGCCAGATTCAGCCAGCACAGGCCGTCAGTTTGAGAGTGACGGGTTAGGATCAAACCTTGACCAAATTTGACAATCGACCACTGGATCGTCAAGTTCGCAAGACAAGCTTTCCAACAAGCCCAAGATCGTGAAGATCCAACGATCGGATTGAGAGTTATGCTCAAAACGAGGTCGGCCAAGGCTACACTCTTCTCTATGAGTAAGACTGTCGCCTTGTGATGGCCATAACTCTCTCATTTCTTTGTCAAATGTAAAAATTGGCACATGAGAATTGTAGTATTTTTCCTAAGCTTTTCATTGGTGCAAAAATATTTGCATTCCATCGATTCGTTTGGGAGAAACGCCGTTTACAAGCTGGCTGGTCTGAGTTGGAGTAGGAGCAGAAGCATACCCTGTTTTCAAGAGGGCATATCTTTCACAATCCCCTGTTGATGATCCTGTTTTATGGGTCGATCTGAAAGGTTTTGAGCTGAATTTTCTAGTTCTGGGCTCAGTTTTTCAAAATTCCCAGTCTGCTGGCATCTACAGTCCATTATCTGTCAGATACATTTATGGCAGAAGCAGCAGCAGAAGCAGGGATAGCGCCGCCACCGAAGGGCAGCGTTGAGCATCACCAAAGCTCAAAATGGCACGTGCAGGCGTGGTAACAGTAGCCCAGCCCTTGGAGAGGCTGGAAGGACGCGCCAACTTCACGTTTAAGAAGATCCGTACCCGCCTCCTTTTGGAGGAGAGGGGCTTGTGGGAGGTGGTGAGCGGCGACGAGCGCGCTCCGCCTCCGCAAGCAAAAGGCATCACCGCAGCTCAGGTGGTGGCGGGGAAGACGCCGCAGAAACGTGCAACAGATGCAAGTGCATCTACAACTGCAGCGACGGCGTATGATGAGTGGAAGAAGAAGGACAGGCAGGCCTACATGTTGCTTGTCAACACCATCTCCAACCCGCATCTTCAGTACGTGAGTGACAAGGCTACTGCAAAGGAGGGGTGGGACACGTTGTGCAAGAAGTATGAGAGCAAGGATCCTGCATTCCTCATGCTTTTGGAGGAAAAGATGATGGCGCTGAAAATGCAGGGTGGTGAAGGGATGGAGGCGTACCTGGACAGGGCAAAGGAGCTGGCGAAGCAGTTGAGAGCGGCCGGCAACCCTGTGGAAGAGACGCGCTTCATCCTCCTCTTGCTGAGGGGACTCCCAACCAGCTACGACACGGTGCGAGAGACGCTGGAGTGCGAGCCAACTCTCGACCTCGACTTCATCTGCACACACCTAGTGCAGGTGGAACTGCGTCGCAATGCCGCAAAACGCAATGGCGGCAACAGCAGCAGTGAAGCAGCTTTCATGGCGATGGGCTCACGCAACCAGCAGCAGCAGCAGTCCGGGCAGCAGAGAGGCAAGAAGAAGGGCAAGTGCCATTATTGCAAGAAAGAGGGGCACTACAAAAAAGAGTGCTTCAAGTTCAAGAGGGACCAGAAGGAGCAGTAGAAGCAGCAGCAAAAGCAGCAATCTCCACAGCAACAGCAGCAGCAGTCAGAGCAAAGTCAGCAGCACCAGGAGCAGCAGCAGCAAAACCAGACCGGCGTGCGCCATTTTGGCAACATGAACGTGGCCAAGGAGGTGCGCGACCGCCTCTTCATGGCGAAGTCTGACATGTCGCAGGAGGAGAAGGCGGATCTGACGTGGTACAAAGACTCTAAGTGTACCAAGAGTCTGATGCACCACAGGGAGTAGTTTACGCAGTTGCTGTCCATCCCTCCCCGTCCTATCACTTTGGGTGATGATCGGGTGGTGTATGCTGAAGGGATTGGGATTGTAGAGATGTGGTTGGAGACCCCGCGTGGCATTGAAGTGGGAGTATTCTATGGCGTGCTGTACGTACCTAATGCTGCATTCAACCTCCTCTCAGTCTCCTCTCTTACAAACACAGGACTGCGCGTCGTCTTCGATGATGACTATGGCTACATCCTCAACAAGGATACAGGAGAGGAGTTGGCCAGGTCGGTGAAGGAGGGCGACATGTACCGCCTGCTGGGGGCGACCAAGATCCCGCGTGAGCAGAGTCTTGCAGCAGTGGTGCAGGCGACAGATGGTGAGATTTGGCATGCCCGCTACGGCCACATCGGCATGCGCGCCTTGCAGCAGCTTCAAGCAAAGCAGATGGTGCGTGACCTGCCTACCATCTCTAACTTTGAACAGCAGTTGTGCATCGGCTGTTTGGAGGGGAAGCAGCACCGGGAGGCGTTCTCTGGAGCAAGGGAGCGTGCGAAGGAGGTGTTGGAGCTGGTCCACACGGACCTGTGTGGACCGATGGAGACCCAGAGCTTTGGAGGTTCTAGGTATTTCCTGACCTTCATTGATGATTTCAGCCGTTACACTGCTGTGTACTTCCTTCCTTCCAAGGACCAGTGCTTTGACAATTTCAAGGAGTTCAAGGCCATGGTGGAGAACCAGACTGGCAAGGAGATCAAGGCGCTGCGCAACGATCGCGGTAGAGAGTACCTGAGCAAGGAGTTCCAGGACTACCTCGCAGTAGCTGGCATCAAGGCGCAGCGTACCGGGCTGTACTCGCTGCAGCAGAACGGTGTAGCAGAACGCGCCAACCGTACCATTGTGGAGTCAGCACGCTCCATGCTGCACGCGGCTCGGCTGACCTACGACTTCTGGGCTGAAGCAGTGAGCACTGCAGTTTACATGAAGAACCGCAGTCCAACTAAGCCGCTGGAGCAGATGACGCCGTACGAGGCGTGGTTCGGCAAGAAACCGAGCGTGGGTCATCTCTGAGCATTTGGCAGCCTGGCGCACATGCACGTGCCCAAGGAGAAGCAGCAGAAATGGGACGCAAAGAGTGCGCAGATGCTGATGATTGACTACGACGTCGCAAGCAAGGCCTATCGCCTCTATGAGAGGGAAAGAGGCCACGTCATTATCTCCAGGGATTTCGTCTTCAATGAGAGCAACGTCATCGGCACAAACATTGTCTGTGAAGAGGCAGCAGAACCAGCAGCTGACGAGACAGTGGGAGCAGAAATCCTTCCTGACCCACTCTCTCCTGATTCTTCCTCTACTGTGACGGTGGGAGAATCGCTCTACTCTCCCATGTCTGATGCAGCAGATACAGCAGCCTCACCGACAGAAGCAGAGGAGGAAGATGTAGCACCACCAGCAGCAGCAGTTGTGCCAGCAGCATCGCGCCAGCCGCCCGCTAACGCTCCAGCACCAGGTCGCAGGTACCCTCTTAGGGTGCGTTACAAGCCTGGTGAGCGCGACCATTTCTGGATGCTGCAGAAATCAGAACAGATGAACGTCGCAGTTGTAGCAGATTCAGATGAGCCAACGTCATACAAGGAGGCCATGGCTGCAACGGATGCAGCAGATTGGGCGCAAGCCGTGCAGCAGGAGATTCAGTCGCAGCTGGACAACAGCACGTGGGAGCTGACTGAGCGTCCACCTGGGCGTAAGGTGATCAAGTCCAAGTGGGTGTTCAAGAAGAAGCGGGGAGCAGATGGTAACCTGGAAAAGTACAAGGCGAGGCTGGTCGCCAAGGGCTACTCGCAGCAGGAGGGCATCGACTACACAGAAACTTTTGCCCCTGTTGCAAAGTTTACCTCTGTGTGCACCCTCCTCTCTTATGCAGCAACTGAGGATTTTGAGGTTCACCACATGGATGTCAAGACGGCATTCTTGAATGGTGACTTGGAGGAGGAGATCTGCATGGAGCAGCTGGAGGGGTTCGTCATGGATGGCCAGGAGCACCTAGTTTGCAAGCTGCAGAAGTCGCTGTATGGCCTCAAGCAAGCGTCGCGTGCTTGGAACCATAAGTTGGATGCGGCGTTGCAGTGCATGGGGTTTGAGCGCAGCGAGTGTGACTACAGCGTGTATCGCTGGCAGCATGAGCATGAGATCCTCATCATCATTGTGTATGTGGATGACGTGCTCCTCATTTCCAACAGCATGTCTGCACTGCAGGAGTTCAAGGAGGCGATGCAGGAGCGCTTCCAGATGTCTGATCTCGGGGAGGCGTCATACTTCCTCGGCATCCAGATCATGCGTGACCGCAAATCACGCTCTCTCTCGCTACAGCAGAGTCGCTACATCAAGGATGTCCTGCAGCGGTTCGGCATGGCAGAGGGCAAACCCATCGCCACGCCGCTGGAGACGCGGCAGTACCTCGTGAGCTTCAGTGGAGAAGCAGATGTAGCTGAGCGGCAGAAGGACCAGAGCACCGTCGGTAGTCTTATGTACCTGATGGTGGCAACCAGGCCTGACCTCGCACATGCTGTGAGCGCTGTGAGCCAGCACATGGCGAATCCCGGACCTGAGCACCAGAAGGCAGTGAAGCGGATCTTCCGCTACCTTGCTCGAACCATCAACGTTGGCATCACCTACAACGGCAACGACAACAGCATCATCGGCTACACAGATGCAGATTGGGCTTTAAACCCTGAGACCCGCAAGTCCATCTCTGGACATGTGTTTCTCATGAATGGAGGTGCCATCAGCAGGTGCAGCAAGCGACAGGTGGTCGTGGCTACCTCGAGCACAGAAGTTGAGTACGTCTCTCTCAGCTTTGGAGCCAAGGAAGCAGTTTGGCTCCAGCGTCTCATGGCGGAGATGAGTGGGAGTGTAGCAGTTCCAGTTCCTGTGCACGTCGACAACGAGAGCGCAATCGCACTCGCCAAGAATCCTGAGCACCATGCACGCACCAAGCACATTGACATTGCATATCACTTCATCAGGCACATGGTGGAGGAGGGTGCTATCAAGCTGGAGTTTACTCCAACCAGCAGGCAGGTCGCTGATTTTTGCACTAAGCCAGTGACCCGTGAGAAGCAGCAGTTCTGCATGAAGGCATGTGGACTCTGTCCACTCTGACTGCGGCAAAGTGGGAGATTGTTGGGAAAGGAGCTGTCCGGCTCTGTTTCAGGTCCACAAGAGCAAGTTCCAAGAAACTACCAGATGCCTGCTCCGATCGTTGATCTGTCTTCACCATTAGAAAGATCAGGTGGCAAATTATCTACGGTCCAAGTTTCAGGCCGATCCAACGGTCGGATTGGGAGATATGAATTTTCGAAGTTTCAGGGGTCATGGACCGCCGATGTCTGGGTGGCCATGGGCGATGGCTCAATGCCTTAGCCTGAGAAAAAAAAAGGCAAGAGGTCCAGGGTCAAGACCTGATGGGAGAAATATGCAAAAAGGTCCTTGGTCTTAGGATTTCCTTGTCAGAGTGTGCTGACTAGGATAAAGGTACCTCTCCTTACTTTTTAGGTGAGGTGAGATCCTTGTGTGCTAGCCATGGACACATGGCGATTCTCCATGAGTTTGTGGGTGATGTGACCACTAGGAGTGTGCCATGAGAGCATTCTCTAGCTCTCTAGGTCGTATGTGACTGGTCAGCCTGATTGTTGGGCTGATTTCCTCTCTTGTGTGAGATTGTGGACTATTGTGTGTGAGCCTTAGCCTCCATGGCTAAGTGGTGCGGCTTGTGAGAGGGCTGACTTGCCCAAGCTCTAGCTCTATATGTACTCCATCATTTTGAGTGATTCAACAACCATTCTTCAGTACAACTGATGCCCTTTCAGTCCCACATGCTCGCTGCTCCAAGACTCCCTCTCTCCTCCAGATCCAACAACAAGAAGGGTCAAAGAAATATCTTAGAATATTCTAAGGTCCTTCTTCGTGGCTGGTACCACTCGACGGTCACAGAGAGCGCAATGTAGGCAGGGGAGATGATGCAATCAAGATTGCACCCAAAGTGGCTCATCCAAGGAGACAATGTATACCTAGGCTAGAGGCTGGGTATAGGACTATAAATACTTATACTTTGCCTTTGATTGAGTATAATTTCTACTTTTGTGACTCCTCACAGAGTTATCCAGTAAAGGTATTGATACTAAAGAAGTATTGATTACTCAAAGTCCTAGGAGTTAGCTCCTGATGCAAAAGTAACTAGGTGCTACGGACATAGTGTAAAGAAGTGATTCCTGTGAACTTCTCAATGTTGAACAGTCATACTAAAGGTAATATTGCCTCCTGGTTACAATACTAGGAGAAAGTACAAGTGAGTTGGCCTTGGTCTCTAGTCCGTTGCCTCACGTTGGTTTATAACAAGTACTTCCTGACCTTCATTGACGACCATAATTCTAAGATGTGGATCTACTTCCTCAAGACAAAGGGAGAGATCAAGGAAAAGCTACAAGAGTTTGTCACCATGGAAGAGTGGCTGATGAGCAAAAAGGTCAAATTGGCACACACCAGTCTGGTTTCACTGCTACTGCTCCTGACGCTGCTATGACTGCTACTGCTACTGTGGAGACTGCTACTTTTGCTGCTGCTACTATAGCTCTTTTTGGTCCCTCTTGAGCGTGAAATACTCCTTTTTGTAGTGTTCCTCTTTCTGGAAGACTTTCTTCTTGCCTCTCTGTTATCCAGACTGCTACTACTACTGTTAGTTGCATGAGCTTGTAGCCATTAAAGTTGCTTCACTACTGCCGCCGCCATTATGCTTTGCAAAATTGTGACACATTTCCACGTGCATCAGGTGTGTGTAGATGAAGTCAAGGTCGAGAGTGGGCTGGCACTCCAGCGTCTCTCACACTGTATCGTAGCTGATTGGGAGTCCCCTCACCAAGAAGAGGATAAAGTGCATCTCTTCCATAGGGTTACCGGCCGCTCTGAGCTGCTTCAGTACCTCCTTTGCCCTGTCCAGGTACGCTTCCATCCCTTCATCACCCTTTATTTTCATGTTCTCCTCCCAAAGCATAAGGAATGCAGGATTCTTACTCTCATACTTCTTGCACAACGTGTTCTATCCCTCCTTTTTAGTAGCCTTGTCACTCACATACTGAAGATGCGGGTTGGAGATGGTGTTGACAAGCAACCTGTAGGCCTGCCTGTCCTTCTTCCACTCATATGCCATTGGTACAGCTATAGAAGAACTCGCATCAGATGCATCTTTTTGCAGCCTCTTCCCCGCCACCACCTATGCTGCAGTGATGCCTTTGGCCCGTGGAACCGGGGCCGGCTCGTTGTCGCTCACCACCTTCCACAAGCCCCTCTCCTCCAAAAGAAGGCGGATACGGATCTTCTAAAACATGAAGTTGGCGCGTCCCTGCAGCCTCTCGAGTTGCTATCACAATGCCTGCTACTGCCATTTTGAGCCTTGGTGACACTCAACACTGCCCTTGGGTGGCTGCGCTACCCCTGTTTCTGCTGCTACTTTTGCTAGAAATCTGATGGACAGAAAATGGACTGTAGATGCCAGCAGGCTCGGAATAACCGAGCCTCCAGTGATAGACTCGGAATAACCGAGTCCACCACTGGAACATTCAGCTCAAAACCTTTCAGATCAATGCATCAAACAGGGTCATCAATAGGGGATTTTGGAAGATATGCCCTCTTGAAAACAGGGTATGCTTCTGCTCCTACTCCAATTTATACCAGCCAGCTTGTAAACGGCGTTTCACCCAAAAGAATCGATAAAATGCAAATTGTTTTACACCAATAGTTATCTTAAAAAAAATCTATATTTTGCATGTGGCACTTTTAAATTTTGATAATGAAACGATGGAGTTATGGTCATCACAAGGCGACAGTTTTACTCATAGAGAAGAGTGTAGCCTTGGCCGACCTTGTTTTGAGTATAACTCTCAATCCGACTTTTGGATCTTATTGAAATTGCGGTCATTTGAAAGCTTGTCTTGCGAACTTGAAGTTCCGGTCACATTTGGTCACGGTTTAACCCTAATCAAAATGACTCTGAAAGTGACGGCCTGTGCTGGCTGAAACTGGCAGAACTTGGCTTTGATACCAAATGTTGGATCTGGAGGAGAGAGGGAGCTTTGGAGCAGAGAGCATATGGGACTGAAAGGGCATCACTTGTGCTGAAGAATGGTTATTAAATCAATCAAAATGATAGAGTACATATAGAACTAGAGTTTGGGCAAGTCAGTCCTATCACAAGCAACACCACTTAGCCATGGAGGCTTAGGCTCACACACTAGAGTCCATAATCTCACTCAAGAGCAAAAATCAGCCTAGTAAATGTTGGGAAAGGAGCCATCCGGCTGAATTTCAGGTCCACAGGAGCAAGTTCCAGGAAACGTCCCATCGGTGATATCTCTTCACCATTAGAAAGATCAGGTGGAAAATTATCTACAGTCCAAGTTTCAGGCCGATCCAACGGTCGGATTGGGAGATATGAATTTTCAAAGTTTTAGGGGTCATGGACCGCCGATGTCTGGGTGGCCATGGGTGATGGCTCCATGCCTTAGCCTAAGAAAAGAAAAAGGCAAGAGGTCCAGGGTCAAGACCTGATGGGAGAAATATCCAAAAAGGTCCTTGGTCTTAGGATTGCCTTGTCAGAGTGTGCTGACTAGGATAAAGGTACCTCTCCTTACTTTTTAGGTGAGGTGAGATCCTTGTGTGCTAGCCATGGACACNTTTCAGGCCGATCCAACGGTCGGATTGGGAGATATGAATTTTCAAAGTTTTAGGGGTCATGGACCGCCGATGTCTGGGTGGCCATGGGTGATGGCTCCATGCCTTAGCCTAAGAAAAGAAAAAGGCAAGAGGTCCAGGGTCAAGACCTGATGGGAGAAATATCCAAAAAGGTCCTTGGTCTTAGGATTGCCTTGTCAGAGTGTGCTCACTAGGACAAAGGTACCTCTCCTTACTTCTTAGGTGAGGTGAGATCCTTGTGTGCTAGCCATGGACACATGGCGATTCTCCATTGGTTTGTGGGTGATGTGACCACTACGAGTGTGCCATGAGAGCATTCTATAGCTCTCTAGGTCATGTGTGACTGGTCAGCCTGATTCTTAGGCTTATTTCCTCTCTTGTGTGAGATTGTGGACTCCAGTGTGTGAGCCTTAGCCTCCATGGCTAAGTGGTGTGGCTTGTGAGAGAGCTGACTTGCCCAAGCTCTAGCTCTATATATACTCCATCATTTGGAGTCATTCAACAACCATTCTTCAGCACAAGTGATGCCCTTTTAGTCCCACATTCTTGCTGCTCCAAGGCTCCCTCTCTCCTCTAGATCCAACATTTGGTATCAGAGCCAGATTCTGCCGGATTCAGCCAGCACAGGCCGTCACTTTGAGAATGATAGGTTAGGGTCGAACCTTGAGTAAATTTGACGATCAACCACTGGATGATCAAGTTCGTGAGACAAGCTTTCCAACGAGCCCAATATCGCAAGGATCCAACAGTCGAATTGACAGTTATGCTCAAAACGAGGTCGGCCAGGGCTACTCTTCTTTATGAGAAAGACTGTCGCCTTCTGATGAACATAACTCTCTTGTTTCTTTGTCAAATTTAAAAAGTGGCACATGCGAATTGTAGTATTTTTCCTAAACCCTAAACCCTAAACCCTAAACCCTAAACCCTAAACCCTAAACCCTACACCCTAAACCCTAAACCATAAAATATTTGCATTCAATTGATTCGTTTGAGGGAAATGGCGTTTACAAGCTGGCTGGTCAGTTGGAGTAGGAGCAGAAGCATACCCTGTTTCCAAGAGGGCGTATCTCTCAAAATCCCCTGTCGATGATACTGTTTTATGGGTCGATCTGAAAGGTTTTGAGCCGGATTTTCCAGTGGTGGGCTCCGTTTTCCCAAATTCCCAGTCTCTTGGCATCTACAGTCCATTTTCTGTTAGACAGATTTCTGGCATAAGCAGCAACAGAAGCAGGGGTAGCGCCGCCATCCATGGGCATCGCTGAGCAATAGCAAGGCTCAAAATGGCAGCAGCTAGCATTGTGACAGCAGCCAAGCATTTGGAGAGGCTACAGGGATGCGCCAGCTTCACGTTTTGGAAGATCCGTGGGAGAGGGGCTTGTGGGAGGTGGTGAGCAGCGACGAGCCAGTTCCACAGGGAAAAGGCATCATCGCAGCGCAGGTGGTGCTGGGGAAGATGCCGCAAAGGGTGCAACTGATGCGGGTTCTTGTGCAGCTGTACCAGTGGCATATGAGGAGTGGAAGAAGGACAGGCAGGCCTACAGGTTGCTTGTCAACACCATTACAAACTTGCATCTTCAGTACGTGAGTGACAACGCTACTGCAAAGGAGGGATGAGATACATTGTGCAAGAAGTATGAGAGCAAGGATCCTGTATTCCTCATGCTTTTGGAGGAAAAGATGATGGTGCTGAAAATGTAAGGTGCTGAAGGGATGGAGGCGTACGTGGACAGGGCAAAGGACCTGGCGAAGCAGCTGAGAGCGGCCGGCTACCATGTGGAAGAGACGCACTTCATCCTCCTCTTGCTGAGGGGACTCTTAACCAGCTATGACACGGTGCGAGAGACGCTGAGTGCCAGCCAACTCTCGACCTCGACTCCATCTGCACACACCTGGTGTAGGTGGAATTCTGTTGCAATGCAGCAAAGTGTCATGGCGGCGGCAGCGGTGAAGTAGCTTTTGTGGCCACGAGCTCACGCAACCAGCAGGAGTAGCAGCAGTCTGGGCAGCAGAGAGGCAAAAAGAAAGGCAAATGCCACGCCTGCCAGAAAGAAGGACACTACAAAAAGGAGTGTTTCAAGCTCAAGAGGGACCAGAAGGAGCAGCAACAGCAGCAGTCATCGCAGCACAAGTAGCAAAAGCAGCAACACCAGCAGCAGCAGTCACAACAGCGTCAGCAGCAGTAGCAGTAGCAGCAACCAGACTGGTCTGCGCTACTTTGGCAACATGAATGTGGCCAAGGAGGTACGCGACCTTCTCTTCATGGCGAAGTCTGACATGTCGTAGGTGGAGAAGGCGGATCTCGTATGGTACAAGGACTCAGGGTGTACCAAGAGTCTCATTCATCAAAAAGAGTGGTTTATGCAGCTGTTGTCCATCCCTCCCCGTCCTATCGCTATGGGTGATACTCGGGTAGTGTATGCTGAGGGGATTGGGATTGTGGAGATGTGGTTTGAGACCCCACGTCGCATTGAAGTGGGAGTGTTCCATGGCGTGCTATATGTACCTTATGCTGCATTCAACCTCCTCTCAGTCTCCTCTCTTACAAACACAGGACTGCGCGTCCTCTTCGATGATGACTATGGCTACATCCTCAACAAGGATACAGGAGAGGAGTTGGCCAGGTCGGTGAAGGAGGGCGACATGTACCGCCTGTTGGGGGCGACCAAGATCCCGCGTGAGCAGAGTCTTGCAGTAGTGGTGAAGGCGACAGATGGCGAGATCTGGCATGCGTGCTACAGCCACATCGGCATGCGCGTCTTGCAGCAGCTTCAAGCAAAGCAGATGGTACGTGACCTGCCTATCATCTCTAACTTTGAGCAGCAGTTGTGCATCGGCTCTTTAGGAGGCGTTCTCTGGAGCAGGGGAGCGTGCAAAAGAGATGTTGGAGCTGGTCCACACGGACTTGTGTGAACCGATGCAGACCCAGAGCTTTGGAGGTTCTAGGTATTTCCGGACCTTTATTGATGATTTCAGCCGTTACACTGTTGTGTACTTCCAAGGACCAGTGCTTTGACAGGTTCAAGGAGTTTAAGGCCATGGTGGAGAACCAGACTGGCAAGAAAATCAAGGCGCTGTGCAGCGATCGCGGTAGAGAGTACCTGAGCAAGGAGTTCCAGGACTACCTCGCAGCAGTTGGCATCAAGGCGCAATGTACCGCGCTATACTCGCCAGAGTAGAATGGTGTAGCACAACGCGCCAACCGTACAATTGTGGAGTCGGCGCACTCCATGTTGCACGCGGCTCGGCTGACCTACAACTTCTTGGCTGAAGTCGTGAGCACTACGGTGTACATCAAGAACCGTAGTCAAACAAAGATGCTGGGGCAGATGACTCCGTACGAGGCGTGGTTCGGCAAGAAACCGAGTGTGGGTCATCTTCGAGCATTTAGCAGCCTGGCGCACATGCACGTGCCGAAGGAGAAGCGGTACAAATGGGACGCAAAGAGTGTGCACATGCTGATGATTGGCTACGACGTGGCAAGAAAGGCATTTCCTCTACGAGAGGGATACAGGCCACGTCATCATCTCTTGGGATGTTGTCTTCAACGTGAGCAACGTCATCGGCACCAACATTGTCTGTGAAGAGGCAGCAGAACCAGCAGCTGACGAGATACTCAGCTTCTGTGCTGGAGGTGGCGACGACCACCTGTCGCTTGCTGCACCACCTGATGGCACCTCCATTCATGAGAAACACATGTCCAGAGATGGAGTTGCGGGTCTCAGGAATTGAAGCCCAATCTGCATCTGTATAGCCGATGATGCTGTTGTCATTGCCGTTGTAGGTGATGCCGATGTTGGCGGTTCTAGCAAGGTAGCGGAAGATTCGCTTCACTGCCTTCTGGTACTCAGGGCCGGGGTTAGCCATGTGCTGGCTCACAGCGCTCACAGCCTGTGCGAGGTCCGGCCTGGTTGCCACCATCAGGTACATGAGACTGCCGACGGCGCTCTGGTACTTCTGCCGCTCAGCTGCATCTGCTTCTCCACTGAAGCTCACGAGGAACTGCCGCGTCTCTAGCGGCGTGCCGATGGGTTTGGCCTCTGCCATGCCGAACCGCTGTAGGACGTCCTTGATGTAGCGACTCTGCTGCAGCGAGAGAGAGCGTGATTTTCAGTCAAGCGTGATCTGGATACCGAGGAAGTATGACGCCTCCCCGAGATCAGACATCTGGAAGCGCTCCTGCATGGCCTCCTTGAACTCCTGCAGTGCAGACATGCTGTTGGAAAGGAGGAGCATGTCATCCACATAGACGATGATGATGAGGATCTCATGCTCATGCTGCCAGCGATACACGCTGTAGTCACACTCGCTGCGCTCAAACCCCATGCACTGTAGTGACGCTTGCTTGAGGCCGTACAACGACTTCTGCAGCTTGCAAACTAGGTGCTCCTGGCCATCCATGACGAACCCCTCCGGCTGCTCCATGTAGATCTCCTCCTCCAAGTCACCATTCAAGAATGCGGTCTTGACATCCATGTGGTGAACCTCGAAGTCCTCAGCTGCTGCATAAGAGAGGAGCGTGCGCACAGAGGCAAACTTTGCAACAGGAGCAAAGGTTTCTGTGTAGTTGATGCCCTCCTGCTGTGAGTAGCCCTTGGCGACCAGCCTTGCCTTGTACTTTTCCAGATTACCATCTGCTCCCCGCTTCTTCTTGAACACCCACTTGCACTTGATCACCTTGCGTCCAGGTGGACGC
>SZWC01014331.1:29031-49281 GCA_023375785.1 Penium margaritaceum | reverse complement strand
GACGCGACTGGGGCTGCTGGCCCGGAGGAACCAGCGGACGCGACTGGGACAGCTCGCCCGGAGGGACCAGCGGACGCGACTGGGGCAGCTGGCCCGGAGGGACCAGCGGACGCGACTGGGGCAGCTGGCCCGGATGGACCAGCGGACGCGACTGGGGCAGCTGGCCCGGAGGGACCAGCGGACGCGACTGGGGCAGCTGGCCCGGAGGGACCAGCGGACGCGACTGGGGTTGCTGGCCCGGAGGGACCAGCGGACGCGGCTGGGGCAGCTGGCCCGGAGGGACCAGCGGACGCGACTGGGGCAGCTGGCCCGGAGGGACCAGCGGACGCGACTGGTGCAGCTGGCCCGGAGGGACCAGCGGACGCGACTGGGGCAACTGGCCCGGAGGGACCAGCGGACGCGACTGGTGCAGCTGGCCCGGAGGGACCGGCGGACGCGGCTGGGGCAGCTGGCCTGGGGGGACCAGCGGACGCGACTGTGTCACCCGGACGCGGTAGGACAGAGGACGGACTCACCACTCCCCCACGCGACGGGATAGACACAGACGAGCCGGAGCGAATGAGGTCGCGAGGAAACAGGTCCTCGAAGAAGAGGGCATCCCGGGACTCGATGATCCAGTGCCGGGAGGGGTCCCAGAAGCGCCAGGCCTTGGACTGACGAGAGACACCGAGGAAGGTGCAGGGACGGCCGCGGGGGGAGAGCTTGCCACCTTGCTGCGGGGCGGGCAGCCAGACAATGGCGACACAACCCCAGACGCGAGCGGGGCGGAGGTCAGCGCGCTGACCGCACCAATGCTGGTACGGCGTGGACTGACGGGGAAGGGGACCGTGGGGAATCCGGTTCCAAACCCAGGTCATCTAAGCCATGGTTTCAAAGTAGAAGCCCTCGGAGAGACCGGACTCGACACGCATGGTGCGGACGGCGTCAGCCATGGTCCGGTTCCACCGCTCGGAGACACCGTTCTGGGCGGGTGTGTAGGGCGCCGATGTCTCGTGGTGGATGCCGCGGGAGGCGAGGAAAGTCGTAGCCTCACCCATGTACTCGCCACCGCGATCGGAGCGAAAGCGGCGAAGGGAGCGGCCACACGCGCGCTCTGCGAGGACAAGCCAGTCCTGGATGGCCCGGGCGACATCGCTCTTCTGCCTAAGACAGAAGACCCAGCGATAGCGAGAATAGTCGTCCGTGAGGGTGAGGACATAGCGGCCGTGCTCGCCGACTGACTCGGTGGGGAGAGGGCCCATGACATCCGAATGGACAAGGTCGAGAGGGGCGGATGCACGGGAGTCAGACAAGGGGTACGTGGACCGGTGCATTTTCCCCTGAGCGCAGTCAATGCACTCAGTGGGGCACGGGAGAGGGAACGTCTCCGGGTCAAGGCCAGAGGCAGGCCGGGTGCGAAGCATGCTGTCCACAGCGGCAGAGTGGACGTGGCAGAGGCGGCGGTGCAAGAGGCGGGTGTGCTGAGGAGAGAGCACACTGGTGACGAGCACATGGCCTGTGGCGGCCGACGAGGAGGAGGCGGGAGGAGAACAGGAGAGACGAGGAACATGCCACAGGTTGCCACGGGCGGTGGCGTGCAAGACGACAAGACCAGACGGACGCAACGACACAGTGCCAACACCACGCGAGTGAACTACATCCATGCTCATGCGGTCAAGGGCAGTCACGGACAGGAGGCTGAGCTCTAGATCAGGGACGAAGAGGACATCGGTCAGGAAGACGTCACCGGCACGACCACGAAAACGAACAACGCCAACACCACGGACAGGTAACACCTGGCCGGAACCTGTCCGGACACCGGAGACATCGCCGACAGGACCGAGCATACTGAAGGCCTCACGAGAGGCCGTCATGTGATGCGTGGCCCCGGAGTCGATGATCCAGGTCGTAGCAGGGTCCTGGACCGGGGTCGCGAGATCGCTAACGGTCACATGGCAGCAGGCGAGGGACGCGGATGCGGTGGACGGAGGCGCGAAACGGGACTGCCAATCGTCAAGCCAAGCAACATCATCAAGAAGAGGGGCGGAGGAGCCTACGGGCGACGAGGAGACAGACGCGGAAACGGGACATGACCGCAGCTCAGTCTCAGTCATGCAGGGCTGGGCAGGGGGGCAGGAGGTGATGCAACTCGCACTTCCCTGGGGAGGAGGGCGAGGCAGGCCGAGCTGGAGCGCGATGAACTACTCCAGCTGACGCTCACGGGAGGAGGGCCCAGGAGCGTAGACGGAATGCGGAGTGACGGTGCTGGAGCCCGGGTAGTAGGAGGACTGCGCCAGTGAAGGGAGCGGAGAAGCCGACGGCTGCGGGTAGTACTGCTGCGTCGCAGGTGTCTGCGGGACAGGCGAAGCTGCCGGAGTGGTAGAGCCGCTGGACGAGGTCAAGGTGGAAGGGCCAGCAGCGGCGACGGCGGCAGATGCGAGACGGCGCTCCCGCTGGCGCCGCATGGTAGCGATGACGCGCGCCTCGTCCGTCGGGAGAGGGCACGTGTACCACCCGTGCCCGGGCTGACCTCAGTTGTGGCAGACCGAGCCACCTCCGCTGGACCCAGTCGACGACTGCTGCTGCTGCTGCTGCGGCTGACCCTTGCCCTTCTTGTTCCGACTCTTCTTCTTCTTCCCCGATGACGATGAGGTAGCTGCGGCGGGAGAGGCGACAGCCACGGAGGCAACAGTAGGGGAGGCGACAGTAGGGGTGGCGACGGCAGGGGATGCGAGCGCCTCCGTGCGATGGAGCAGGGACTCCTGGCGAGCTTCCTCAATGCGGAGGAAGAGCTCGTATGCCCAGGGCATGAGGGTGCCCTGGGTCGCCATGGTGGAGAGGACGTCCTGGGGGTAGTGGACGAAGACGTCTGCGTAGTCNCTGGACAGGCGATGGGGCCTGGTGAGGACGTGCCAGGCGGCTGCAGGGTCTGGGATGTCGCCAGCCGTGACGTCGCCGAGGAAAGGCTCTAAGGCCAGGCGGGAAGCTGGAGGGGCGACTGGGACGAGGGCACGGACGGCGCGACCAGCGTCATACAGCTGGTCGGCCTGGGTGGAGTGTGGATGTTGACCGTGTCTCTGCCCGCCCATGTGCACTACGCCTGTGAGTCATGGGGGAGTGTTGGTTGTTTGCGCTCATTGTGCTCTATTGTCTCCTCCCGGCTTGTGTACATCGGCGTGCAGATGATTGACGGCAAGACTCGACGCCGGTGGAGTGTCGTCCGGTGGAGCCGATGCACGCTGAGGTCGTCTCGCTGTTCGCTGGAGCCTCCTCTCTCTGGCGACGTGTTCAGCTCCATCGGCAGGCCTCCTCGGCGGTCGCACTGCCGGCAGTCACTGCCGCCGCAGTCGCTGTCTGCATGCGTCCAGCACGTACTGTCGTGCCTGCGTCGTCGTGCACTGCCTAGGGTCCCAGTTGCGTGTTGCATGACCCTGTTTGGCAGCATAAACCGTCNAACTTGGAGGGGTCTCCCATTGTTGTTCATTGTTCATTTCTATTCAGTCACTTACAGTTTTCAGCTGCTTTCTGGCGCTAACACTGGCGCGCGCGTTTCTGAGTAACAAACCCAGAGCTTCCAGACTTAGACTCTAGAGCAGCAGACTGAGGGGGCAGCTGACTTAAGCAACGAGCGTGGAAGCCCGCACGCTGCATCAACAACGCTGCTGCCCCAACATGCTGCCTAGGCTATTCCATCTTATCGTGCTGGGATGTGGAAGAGGCGAGACCTCGTACACTCTGGTTGCCTTCGTCTACCTCACGTTGTTTGCTTGTGGGTTTTGGGAGAGCTGCAGTACTTCGCGGGTACTGATCCTTAGGGGGCCACAGTGTGAGCCGTTGGCCGTACACCGGTGAGTAGCAGCCCTAGGTGAAACACCGAGAGGTCGGGCTCGACCCCCAGGTGGTGGTGGAAGCTCGCTCAGCTTGATGCTCCATGCGAGTGTGCGCTTACCTGCTCCTGCGTGCTCGCTCACCAGGCCCAACACTTGTCTTCCTTGCTTCTAAAGCAAACTTTCACATCCATACATGTGTGTCTCTTGGGGCTCTCTCCACTTCCTCGCATGTCCTGTTGGTTGTTTGCGCTCATTGTGCTCTGTTGTGTCCTCCCGGCTTGTGTACATCGGCGTGCAGATGACTGACGGCAAGACTCGACGTCGGTGGAGTGTCGTCCGGTGGAGCCGACGCACACTGAGGTCATCTCGCTGTTCGCTGGAGCCTCCTCTCTCCGGCGACGTGTTCAGCTCCATTGACAGGCCTCCTCGGCGGTCGCACTGCGGGCAGTCACTGCCGCCGCAGTCGCTGTCTGCATGCGTCCAGCACGTACTGTCGTGCCTGCGTCGTCGTGCACTGCCTAGGGTCCCAGTTGCGTGTTGCATGACCCTGTTTGGCAGCATAAACCGTCTTGGGCACTATCTGGGTTTAGGCTGCCATAACTCCTCGCTACTATTTTTCTAGCAGATTCTGACCGCACGGCTGCGTTCGCAGGCACGACAGTACCACGGTGGAGTCATAAGGGAGGGTGTAATATGCCCAGAGGCCCTCACCCTGCGCCCAGATCCGGAAGCTGAGCTCCCAGCTCCAGAACTGCTCGCCGGCGTGAAGCGGCGGCGGCGGCGTCTCAAAGTCCTTCTGCCTGCGGCAGGCACCCGGAGTGGGGCCAAGGACGGAAGTGACTGTCTGCCGCTGGCGCTGAGTCTGCTGCTGTGCCAGGTTGTACGTGGCAGCAGACACAGCTGGGCTGGCGTGCCCTGGAGGGGCGAACGATGGTGGACCACTGGTGGCAGTCCGGGCGGGTACCGGCTGTAGCGCAGCAAGCTGTTGCATCAGGGCGGCGAGCTGTTGCTGAAGAGCCGCAAGGGGGTCAAGATTGCCGCCGACGACACCAGCGGGCGGCAGCTGCTGCTGCTGCTGCTGCTGTGGAGGGGGCGGCTGCTCCTGCTGCTGTGGCGGTGGCTGCTGCTGTATGGGCGGCGGCTGCTGCTGCAGTGGCGGTGGCGGCTGCTGCTGTAGAGGCGGCGGCTGCTGCTGCTGCAGCGGCGGCAGCTGCTGGTCCTGCGGCGGCGGCGGTTGCTGCTGCTGCAGCGGCGGCGGATGCTGCTGCTGCTGCTGATGCTGCAGCAAGCGCTGCAAGAAAGGAGGGGTGGGGGTCCCCCCATCAGAGGAGGACCCCCCCTCGCCTGGACTATTTGCCATGCATTGGTGTCCTTTTTTTTTTTCTTCTTGTTGTAGGTGCTTTCCCCCTTGCCCTTTGTTCCTTTTATTTTCTTTTTTTTTGTTGATGATGTCAGCAGTGACGTCAGCAGTGACGTCAGCAGTGACGTCAGCAGTGACGTCAGCAGAGGGGTGCTGACGTCAGCAGCGGGGAATGTTGGGGCCGCCGCTGCTGTTGTTGGTGCTGATGCTGCTGTAGCTGCCGCTGCTGCTGCTGCTGCTATTGCTGCTGCTGCTGCTGTTGCTGCTGCTACTGTTGCTGCTGTTGCTGGTGCTGCTGCCGCTGCCGCTGCTGCTGCTGCTGCTGCAGCTGCTGCAGCTGCTGCTGCTGCTGCTGCTGCTGCTGTTGCTGCTGCTACTGCTACTGCTGTTGCTGCTGATGCTGCTGCTGCCACTGTTGCTGTTGCTGCTGCAGCTGCTGCTGCTGTTGCTGCTGCTGCTGCAGCAGCTGCTGCTGTTGCTGCAGCTGCTGATGCTGCTGCTGCGGATGCTGCAGCTGCTGCTGCTCATGATGCGAGCTGCAGCAGCAGCTGTGCCTGCTGCTGCTGCAGCAGCGAGCTGCTGCAGCTCGCTGCTGCAGCTGAGAGCTGCTGCAGCTGCTGCGGGCTGCAGCAGCTGCTCGCTGCAGCTGCTGCGGGCTGCAGCAGCTGCTCGCTGCAGCTGCTGCGGGCTGCAGCAGCTGCTCGCTGCAGCTGCTGCGGGCTGCAGCAGCTGCTCGCTGCAGCTGCTGCGGGCTGCAGCAGCTGCTCGCTGCAGCTGCTGCGGGCTGCAGCAGCTGCTCGCTGCAGCTGCTGCGGGCTGCAGCAGCTGCTCGCTGCAGCTGCTGCGGGCTGCAGCAGCTGCTCGCTGCAGCTGCTGCGGGCTGCAGCAGCTGCTCGCTGCAGCTGCTGCGGGCTGCAGCAGCTGCTCGCTACAACTGCAGGCTGCTGCAGCGGGGGTGGGGGATTTTTTGTGTTCGCCTTTTTTTTCGTTTTTTTTTTTTCTCTTGTCACAGCGGGTAGCAGCCCGCTGTCTGCTGCGAGCAGCGGGCTGCTGCTCGCCCAGCAGCAGCGAGCTCCTGCTCGCTGGCAGCAGCGGGCTGCTGCTCGCTGCTCGCTCGTTGCGAGCAGCGGGCAGCAGCAGCCGTGGCTGGCAGCTGCTGCTGCTGCAGCTGTCGGCTGTTGCAGCTCGCTGCAGCAGCTGCTACAGCCCGCTGCTGCTGCTGCATGCTGCTGCAGCTGCTGCTGCACGCTGTTGCAGCTGCTGCGTGCTGCTGCTGCTGCGTGCTGCTGCTGCGGGCTGCTGCAGCCGGCTGCTGCTGCTGCACGCTGCTGCTGCTGCTGCACGCTGCTGCTGCTGTTGCTGCAAGCTGCTGCTGCTGCACGCTGCTGCTGTTGTTGCTGCAAGCTGCTGCTGCTGCGGGCTGCTACTGCTGCTGCTGCGAGCTGCTGCTGCTGCTGCTGCGAGCTGCTGCTGCTGCAGGGTGCTGCGAGCTGCTGCTTCTGCCTGCTGCTGCTGGTGGTGCCAGTCACTGCACCTGGGTGACGTTGCCGCGTGCGTCGTCGCCCACGGCCGTCAGACGCCGCCTGCCGCTCACCTCCTCGCGTCACGCGTGGGGGTCAGTGCTGCCGAAAGATTTCGGCAGCATTTCCCCTGGCCCAGTGGCCGTGGGAAAAATTCTGACGCCGCCACCAGGAGGGTCAATGCTGTCGGAAAAAATCCGGCAGCATTTCCCCTGCACTGGCGCGTATGGGAAGTCCGCCGGCGTTGTCTGGCACCTGTTCGCCAGTCTTCTGCTGCTTCTGCTACGCTCTGGCTCTGATACCAAGCTGGAAACTATGCAGCATGTTGGGGCAGCAGCGTTGTTGATGCAGCGTGCAGGCTTCCACGCTCGTTGCTTAAGTC
Organism: Penium margaritaceum; assembly: GCA_023375785.1. Lineage (NCBI taxonomy): Eukaryota > Viridiplantae > Streptophyta > Zygnematophyceae > Desmidiales > Peniaceae > Penium > Penium margaritaceum. Next base: position 42,210 of record SZWC01014331.1, on the reverse strand, counting down.
AGCTGCCCCCTCAGTCTGCTGCTCTAGAGTCCAAGTCTGGAGGCTCTGGGTTTTGTTACTCAGAAACGCGCGCGCCAGAGTTAGCGCCAGAAAGCAGCTGAAAATTGACAATGACTGAATAGGAATGAAGAATGAACAGCAATGGGGGACCCCTCCAAGTTCTAGCCCCCCCCCAGCTCTGTAGAGCTTGTTACTCAGTCCATGAGCCAATCAGAAAATAGCTCAGTTCAGGCTGGCAGGTTTTCTCGGTGAGGCCTGCCAGGTAGCCGACAGCCCAAAACCCGGGCGTCGTCCGTTTTGCCTGAAAACTGGACCATACCATAATACCNACGCTGCGAACGCAGCCGTGCGGTCAGAATCTGCTAGAAAAATAGTAGCGAGGAGTTATGGCAGCCTAAACCCAGATAGTGCCCACGACGGTTTATGCTGCCAAACAGGGTCATGCAACACGCAACTGGGACCCTAGGCAGTGCACGACGACGCAGGCACGACAGTACGTGCTGGACGCATGCAGACAGCGACTGCGGCGGCAGTGACTGCCGGCAGTGCGACCGCCGAGGAGGCCTGCCGATGGAGCTGAACACGTCGCCGGAGAGAGGAGGCTCCACCGAACAGCGAGACGACCTCAGCGTGCATCGGCTCCACCGGACGACACTCCACCGGCGTCGAGTCTTGCCGTCAGTCATCTGCACGCCGATGTACACAAGCCGGGAGGACACAATAGAGCACAATGAGCGCAAACAACCAACATTTTCCACTAGTGCACAAGCATGGGAATGAGCAAATGTATCACAAGGCCGCCGCTACTGTCGCGTCGGCAACAAAGAAGATACAAGAAAATGCATGGCGAGGCCGCATGTCGTGCGTCGTCGACGCATGACATGCGGTGCCCCCCGCTTGTATCACAAACACCTTCATTGAGGGGTTTGTGATACTAGCGGGGGGCGGTTTGTACGGAGTTTGAGGGGAGTTTGAGACTCCCCATGCGTTGAAAGGGAACCTGTCCATTAGTAGCCTGCGCAAAGTAAAAACCGAGAACCCCGAATGTAATTCAGGATAGGGTTTGATAGGGGTTTGAAGGTTCAAAGAGGTGGTTTGAGTGTTGACAAAAGAACGGAAACGGAAGGAGGGCGTTCTCGCTCGATTGTGTGGGAGCGATGTCCCCATGCACTCTTTTCTTTCGCTTGTGCGGCGACGCATGTTGCCAGCGTGCATTTTGGAGTGGGCATTTTGGTTGTTTTTTTTGCCGGTACCGGGCCGATGAGAGTCACACTTTGCGTTTTATGGGTATCCGAGCAACTTGGCCCAAATTACAAAGACATTACGTTGGTATTTGCTCACATACCAATACGTTCATCCCTGTTCATTGGTCTCCACTGTTAGCTAGAAATCCTAGACTCTTGTGGCATGTTGAGGCTGCAGCATCGTTGGAGTACGCATGGCCCCACGCTCGTTGCTTTGCACTGCTGGCCCCTTCCGCTGCTCTGAGTCTGTGAGAGAAAATTGTGCGCAGAGGAGTTAGCGCCTGTGGAAGTTAGAAAGGCAGAAAGGCAGAAAAAGCTGGAAGAAACTTATTAGTAACTGAGAATGAACAACAATGGGAGACCCCTCGAAGAACTAGCCCTCCCTCAGCTCTGTAGAGCTTGCTACTCAGCTTACCAACAAATAAAAAAAATGACCTGTTTTATGGCAAGCAAGGTTTTCTCAGTGAGCCTTGCCAGACAACCGACAGCCCGAAACCTGGGCGTCGTCCGTTTTTCCTGAAAACTAGACCATATGAAGATACCCATGCTGCGAACGTAGTTGTGCAGTCAGAATCACCTAGAAAATAACAGCAAGGAGTTATGGTTACCTAAACTCAGGCAACGTCTAGGCTAGTCCCCGGTTGCTTTAGTGCCCGAACAACCTGAGACTCATACCCCAAGCAGAACACGATTCTCCAATTGCAACTGTGGAGACAGATCTGGCACAAGACACAATCAGACAACATTTGCTGTGGCAGTGTCCGCCAGCGGCGTGACCACTGAGGAGGCCTGCCGATGGAGGTGAGAAACTCACGGACGCACACCGACTGCACTCACAACCTTCTTAAACGAGTCGTGCTTCAGTGCCTTGGTCAAGAAGTTAGCCAATTGCCGTGTTGTCTCAACCCACACAATGCTCACGCTACCGTCGTTCAACAAAGAATGCACATAGTGATACTCAACATTGATGTGCTTTGTGTGTGTGAGATGCACGCCGTCATTGTCGGCGATGGCCATAGCACCAGAACCAAGAGCCACATACTCAGTTTCAATAGTGTTGCGTGCAATGCAACCTTGCTTGCCACTGTGCCAGGACAGAGCCATGCCACCAACGAGAAAGATCCAGCCAGTACGGCTCTTGCTGTGCATGCCGCCAGCCTTGTCACTGTCGGTGTAGCCCACTATGATGATGGACGGCTACCGATGGTACATGAGGCCTTGTCGTGGAGTCAAGATGACATAGCGCAGCACGCGGATCGCGGCCTCAAAATGGAGGTGACACGGGTTCTGGGAAAACTCGGCTAGGAGGTTAACGGCGAACGCGACGTCTGGCCGCGTCGTTGTTGCAAGGAACATCAGTGACCGGATAACTCTCGGATATGTGGTCACGTCAACTGGCTCCCCCACAACGGCTGGATTGAGGCTCTCCAGCTTTGCCTGGTCATCGGGGGACATGGGTGAGGAGTCGCTCGGCACGAGGAGTAGGGCCTCGGTGAAGCGAGCGGACAGGGTCTGGACGTAGGCGACCTAGTGGATATGCATGATGCCCTAAGAGTGGTCATGTTCCAACTCCAGGAACACTCGAGCAGGCCCGAGGTCCTTCATTTGGTAGGTGGCATGCAGCAGGTCCTTGACGCGCTGTATGGTAGCTGCGTCCGGCGACCCAATGAGGAGGTCGTAGACGTAGACTAGGACGGCGACGAAAGGCTCGCCTCTTGGGCTGACGAATAGTGCAGGGTTTGAAGTGCTGTAAAGCAGGCCGCCATTGAAAAGTGTGCGACTGATCTCCTGGTTTCAGCAACAAGGCAACTGTTGCAGGCCATAGAGAGCTTTCCGCAGCCGCAAGACCCAGCCTGTACCATTGTCAAAGCCTGGGGGCTGCACCATGTAGAGTTCCTCACCTTCTAGTGAGCCATGGAGAAAGGCGTTATTCACGTCCATCTCATGCAGCTCCCACCCGTGTTGAGCAACCAGTCCGAACAGCACCCGGCTAGTAGAGAACTGGCCGACCGGAGCGAAGATCTTCTCGTAGTCGACTCCAAGGACTTGAGCAAACCCCTTTGCAGTAAGACAAGCCTTGTACTTGTCCAGGGATCTGTCAGGCTTCCACGTGCGCCGGAGGACCCACTTGGTGCCAATGGCCTTTCCCCCGGGGGGAATGTTGACGAGCTTGTAGACTTGATGTTACCCGATGGTGACAAGCTCGTCGGCACATGCAGCCTCCCAGTGTGCGGCCTCGAGAGAAGCCCAAGCCTCGCGTGGTTTGGCTCGGTCCTCCGGGCATACCGTGGGGCAGACAATGAAGGCGTGTGCGTCCCAAGCCCCAGGCAGTATGCGCGTGAGTGTGGCCGTGACAACGTGTCGGTGCTCCTGATGGAGCGTGGCATAACCCAGTGTCGATCCTGGGTGGAGATCTCCAATGACAGCCAATGTGGCCAAGCCAAGGGCCTTGGTGCCTGGGTCCCCTCTCACGACTGTGGGAGAGGTTCTGTTGGGAGGCAAGGAGCCTCGTGGGACAACAGGGGGACGTGGCAAGAGAGGACGCAAGACGGCGGCATGTGTGCTCACTAATAGCATGGGTCGGAGGCTCCCTCCCGGGTCACGGGTGTAGCCTGGCAGAGCGAGAGGTGGAAGAGAGGGAGCGACTGAGAGTGAGTCGATCGGTATCTCGGGCACGTCATTGAACGGCAACTCCGAAGATGGTCCAACCGATACAGACGGGGCCGTTGGCCCCGCCTCGGAGGGGTCAACTGATGTGGAGGGGCCAACAGACTCGTACGGGGCGGCTGACCCAGAGGGGCCAGCGGACGTAGACGGAGCGGCTGGCCCTGGGGGACTTGCGGACGCAGACGGAGCGGCTGGCCCGGAGGGGCTAGCAGACACGGACGGGGCGGCTGGCCTTGTGGGACCAGCGGATGCAGACGCGGAAATTGGCCTAGAGGGACCAGCAGATGCAGATGGGGAAGCTGGCCCGGAGGGGCTAGCAGACACGGACAGGTCCGCTGGCCCTAAGGGACCAGCGGATGCAGACGAAGCGGCTGGCCCGGAGGGACTAGCAGATGCAGACGGGGCAGTTGGCCCAGAGGGGCTAGCAAAAACGGACGGGGCGGCTGGCCCTGAGGGACCAGCGGATGCAGACTGGGTGGCTGACCCAGAGGGACCAGCGGATGCATACGGGGCAGATGGCACAGAGGGGCTTGTAGACATAGACGGGGCAGCTGGCCCTGAGGGACCAGCAGATGCAGACGGGGCGACTGGCCCAGAGGAGCTAGCAGAAGGCAGGCCATGTGTTGCCCGGAAGCAGTAGGACAGAGGGCGGACTCACCACTCCCCCACGCGACGGGAGGAAAATCGATGAGCCGAAGCGAATGAGGTCACGACAAAACAGGTCCTCAAAGAAGAGGGCATCCCGGGACTCGACGATGCAGTGCCGTGAGGTATTCCTGAAGCGCCAGACTTTTAACTAATGCAAGATGCCAAGAAAGGTCCAGGGACGCTTGCAGGGGACAAGCTTGCTGCCCTGCTCTGGGACAGGCAGCCACACGATGGCCACGCAACCCCAGACGGGAGTCGGGCTGAGGTCGGCTCCCAGGCCACACCAGTGCTGGTACGGTGTGGACTGGCGGGAAAGGGGTCCGTGGCAAATCCGGTTCCAGACGCACGTCATGTAGGCCACGGCCTTGAAGTAGAAACAATCGGAAAGATCAAATTCCACTCGCATGGTGTGCACGTCGTCAGTCATGGTGTGGTTCCATCGCTCGGAGACGGCATTTTGGGCAGGTGTGTAAGGTGCGGATGTCTCATGACGGATCCCGGGGAAGGCAAGGAAGGTTGTGGTCTCACCCATAAATTCACCGCCGCGATCACAGCGAAAGCGACGTGGGGGATGACCGCACTCTTGTTTCGCATCGACGAGCCAGTCGCGAATAGTGAGAGCGACATCGCTCGTCTGCCGAAGGCAGAAGATCTAGTGGTAGCGGGATAAGTCGTCGGTGATATTGAGGACATAGCGCCAGTGCTCCCCGAAAGACTCCGTGGGAAGAGGGCCCATGACATCGAAGTGTACTAGGTCAAGAGGGGCAGACGCTAAGGAGGCAGACAGAGGGTAAGTTGAGTGGTGCATCTTCCCCCATGCTCGGTCGATGGACTAAGTGGGACATGGCACAAGAAAGGCGGCAGGGTCAAGGCCCATGGCCGGTTGGGTGCGGAGCATACTGTCAATGGCAGCCGAGTGGATGTGGCAGAGGGAGCGGTGGAGAAGACGGGTGTGCTACGGGGAGAGCGCGCTGGTGAAAAACACATGGCCGGTGTCGGCTAAGGGGGAGGACAGACGGGGGATGTGTCAGAGATTTCCACGAGCGGTGGCGTTGAGGACGACACGACCGGATGGACTAAATGACAGAGTGCCAACACCACGCGAGTGCAAGACGTCCATGCTCATATGGGTGAGGTCAGTGATGGNGTGGATGTGGCAGAGGGAGCGGTGGAGAAGACGGGTGTGCTACGGGGAGAGCGCGCTGGTGAAAAACACATGGCCGGTGTCGGCTAAGGGGGAGGACAGACGGGGGATGTGTCAGAGATTTCCACGAGCGGTGGCGTTGAGGACGACACGACCGGATGGACTAAATGATAGAGTGCCAACACCACGCGAGTGCAAGACGTCCATGCTCATATGGGCGAGGTCAGTGATGGACAAGAGGCTGAGCTCAAGACCAGGGAGGAAGAGAACATCGGTCATGAAGACGTCTCCAGTGGGACCACAAAAGCGAACAAAGCCGATGCCGCGGACAGGTAACACCTGGCCAGATACCGTCCGAACACCTTAGACATCAACAACGGGACTAAGGACACTCAAGACCTCACATGAGGCTATCATGTGATGCATAGCCCCGGAGTAGATGATCCAGGTCTCAGTCGGATCCTGGACTGGCGCCGTTGCTAACGGACACAAGACAATGAGCTAGTGACACGGGCACGATGGACGAGGGCACGAACCGAGACTGCTAGTCATCTAGCCATGCATCACAAAGAGGAGCAGGAGGAGAGGGCACTGGAGATGACGAGACAGATGAGGATCCAATACATGTCTCTGTCATGCAGGGCAAGGCAAGGGTACACGCATTGATGCAACCCGCAAGTCCTTGGGGAGAAGGGCGAGGTAGTCCGAGCTGGAGTGCGATGAACTACTCCAACTGGCGCTCACGGGTGGAGGGTCCGAGAGAGTAGATCGACTAGGCGTGACGGTGTCTGAGCTCGGGAGGGAGGAGGGTGCGTCAATGGCGGAGAGAGGGGCGCCGATGGCTGCGGATGGCACTGCTGCAGGGCTGGTGACAGCAGGGCAGGTGCGACCGTTGGAGGCATAGAACTGTCAGGCGGGGTGGTTGCAATAGGGGCGGCAACAGCTATGACGACGGCAACGAGACGGCGCTCACGCAGGTGTTGCATGGTGGTGATGACGCGCACCTCATTCGTCGAGAGCAAGCATGTGTACCACCCGTGTCCTGGCTGGCCACAGTTGTGGCAGACCGAGCCGCCTCCACTTGCACCGGTCCGCTGCTGTTGTGGGCCCTTGTTCTTCTTGCCCCTACGCTTCTTCTTCCCGGAGGAGGAGTTGGTGGATGCATCTGTTGTGGGTGCGACGATGGCCACGGTGGTGATGGCAGGGAGGGCAACAGTCTCGGAGCGCTGGACGTGTGACTTCAAGCGAGCCTCCTCAATTTTGAGGAAGAGCTCGTAGGCCCACGGCATGAGGGTGCCTTGGGCCGCCATCGCAGCAAGAACATCCAGACTGTAGTAGACAAAGATATCGAAAAACAGGTCGGTGGCACCGTGCTTGATGGTGAGAAACACTGCCAAAGGGTGTGGAGCAGCATCACCGAGGCGTGTGAGGATGTTCTCCGCCCGCTGCCAGTAGGTAGTGACAGACGTTGACGCTCCCATGTGGAGGGAGTTCAACTCATGAAGCAGACGGCTGATTTTGGCCTCACTGGAGAGGCGATGGGGACGTGTCAAACGTGCCATGCGGCCACGGGGTTCAGAGTTCTCTCGATGGTGAATTCGTCAAGGAACGGTTCGAGGGCAAGGCGCGTTGATGGAGGGGTGACCGGGATGAGAGCGCGGAAAGTGCGACCGGCATCATACATCTGGTCGGCATGGTCGGGCTCATACGAGAGGATGTACTATGGCCAAAGGCCCTCGCCCTGAGCCCAGATCGGGAAGCTGAGCTCCCAGCTCCAGAACTGGTCGCCGGCTTGGAGCTGTGGCGGCGCGGACTCAAAGTCCTTGGGCTTGCGGCCAGCACCCAGAGTGGGGCCAAGGACCGGCGCTACAGTCTGTTTTTGGTGGTGGGTCTATTGTTGCGCTAGGTATCATGTGGCGTCAAAGACAGTAGGACTAGCGTGGCCAGGAGGGTACAAGGGAGGCCGAGCGTTCCCATGGCTCTACGGTGTGGGCAACTGAAGTGCCGCAAGCGTCTGTGTCATCACGGCAAGCTGCTAGCAAATGGCGGCCAGTGGGTCCAGGAGCGTTCTACTACTACTGGCGATGATGCTCGTGGGCTACAATTGTTGCTGCTGCAGTTTTGGGTGATGCAGTAGCTACTACAATGGCGGAAGCTGCTGCTATTGCTACTATGTCCATAGCTGCTGTTCCTGTATCTGCTACTACTTGTGTTGCGACTTGCTAGTGCGATTGCTGTAGCGGCTGCTGTTGTTGTTGTACCTACTACTATCGCAGCAGTTGCTGCTGCTATTGTAGTTACTGCAACTGCTACAACTATTGAAGAAAAGGTGCACCAAGGGGTCCACGAGCAGAGGATCCCGCCCCACTGGGGCTTTTTGCCATGGTGAGCCTACTGCGTGCTCCCTTTGTTTTGTTTTTTTAATGGGTTGCTGTCATCAACAGTGATGTTAGCTGTGATGTCAGAAGTGACATCAGCCAAAGACGGCTGACTTCGATAGCGGTTGTTGCGTTGCTGTTGCAGCCCATGCTTCAGTTGCTCCTGCTATTGATTGTGCTTTGCTACTACTGCTGGTGCCATTGCTACGGTGCTGCGGCTGCTGTTGTTGGTTTCACAACTGTGTGACAGTGGCTGTTGTTGTACTGCTACTATGCTACAATGATTGCTACTACTACTACAGGTGCCGTAGTTGCTACTGTTGCGCTACTGTTGCTGCTGCTACAGTGGCTGCCGCCGTGGCTGCTGCAGTTGTTGCGACGGTGGTGCTACTGCTGCGGTGCAGCCACAAAACTACACGACAGTAGTTGCTGGCACGGTTGTTATTGTTGTGTGGATTTGCGGCTGTTGCTACTGCTGCTGCTGTATGGCTAAATAGCTTTGCAGCTGCACAGGTGCAGTTGTTGGCACGACTGCTGCTGCTGCACGGTTGTGCAGGAACTGCTACTACTGCGGCTGCATGGCTACTGCAGCTGCGAAGCTGCATTGCCGCGGCTATTGGCGCGTCTGCTGCTATTACGTGGTTGGTAGTGCTACTGGTTCGCGGCTACGACTGCTGCTGCGCCAGAGGGGAGAGGGGGAAAGATTGGACACTTTCCTTGTCAGTGGTGCTGCCGCCACGTTTGTCAGTGCCGTCACGGTGCCACCCGTCACTCAGCCGGTCCGCCAACGCTACCGCCGTCCTCGGGTCAGTGCTGCTGAAAACATTTTGGCAACATTTCCCCCGATTTGGGAGCGTTTTGGCGACGCCACCCGGCGGGGCTGACTCTGCCAGGAAATGTTCGGCAGAGTTTCCCTTGCACATGTACATTTTTGGGTTCTCCGACGTTGTTTGGGACCTGTACGCCTTGCTGATGCTCAACTCTGCTTCTTCTGCTGTGCTTTGGCTCTGATACCAAGCTAGACATCCTAGACTAATGCGGTGTGTTGAGGTTGCAGCATCGCTGGAGTAGGCATGGCCCCATGCTCGTTGCTTTGCACTGCTGCCCCCTTCAGCTGCTATGAGTCTGTGAGAGAGAAAACTGCGCGCTGAGTAAGAGCCCAAAAGGCAGACAAAGCTGCAAAGAACTGACTAGTAATTGAGAATGAACAACATTGGGAGACCTTTCGAAGAACTAGCCCCTCCTCAGCTCTGTAGAGCTTGCTACTCGGCTTACCAGCCAATCGGAAAAATGACCTTTTTTTGGCAGGCAGGGTTTTCTCGGTGAGCCCTGCCAGACACCTGACAGTCCAAAACCCGGGCGTCGTCTGTTTCCCCTCAAAACTGGACCATACCAAAATACCCATGCAAACGCAGTCGTGCGGTCAGAATCTCCTAGAAAAACAGCAGCAAGGAGTTATGGTTACCTAAACCCAGGCAGCGTCTATGCAGATCCCCCGTTACAACAGTGCCCAAACAACCTGAAACTTGGACCCCAAACAGAACATGATGCTGCAATTGCAACTGTGCAGACAGATCTGGCACAAGACGCAAGCAGACAGCATCTGCCGTGTCAGTGGCTGCCAGCGGCGTGACCGCTCACGAGGCCTGCTGATGGAGCTGAGCACGTCATGCGTCTGAGGGAAGAGGCTCCAGCAAGCTACGTGCAGACCTCAGCGTGTGTCACAGCTCCACCAGACAACACTCCAGCAGCGTCATGTCTCGCCGTCAGTCATCTGCACGCCGATGCATACAAGCCGGGAGGACGCAACAGAGCACAATGAGAGATGCACAAAAACCAACACTGTTGGTGTATGGGCTTTGAGCTGTCAGATTTTTACAAATTTTCATGTAGCGAGAGCTTACTAGTTTCTTCTGATGGTTCTCTGGCAGATTCAGTACTCTTTCGATGAAGAGTATGGTGCATTCTAGCCACCTAGTTCACCCATGCATGTTTGATAGATTTTTCTCTATCGTCAAGACCTGGGCACTTGGTGATTTGTGCCAGTGCTCTAGGAGACCCTAGAAAGATTTTCCGCATGCTGTCTCTGATGTGTTGTGCACTCTCTTATGGTTGAGACCCAGGTACACGGCGGTTTGTATTGGTCCCCTGAAAGAATTAGGATTGATTGATTGAGTCTTTGTTTAACTTTGGTCGTACATGTATAGTGTGCATTTTGCTGAGTCCTGGATGTCNTTTCTTGATTGATGACTTAGCCAAATTTTGGCACTACCATTCTTTCCTACACCATTAGAGCTTGTGTGCTATCTAGCATGGGCCTGCATGTCCCAGATCAACATTTAGCATGGTATCATAGCACAGGGTGGCTATGCGAGCCATAAAGCAGTAGAAGATTTGTGAGATGCAGCTGCGAGAGGACATATGGCGTCACACAAACAGAAGGAGAAAACATGTCTACGACAGCAACAAGGGTGAAATCCACTTTGTTATCAGGTGTAGTTTGCAGTTGAGAGACGCTGAGTGCTACTAAAGCTGTCGTATAGACGACAGAAGAAGTTACATCCTAATCAGTAGCAACAATAGGGCAATAGAGCAACAAATAGCATGAATGAGGGCATGCAGGCCCATGCAAAAACCGCCATGAGCTCGATGTGTGAGAGGCAGACAATGAAGGTGCGTCGATAGCTAGCCGCACCGAGCCCCGTCACAACCGCTCATCCCAAACAAGTCCGTGGGGAGAGCACACTGCACAGACCACGTGAAGAACAATGGTGGTCTCCTCGGTGCACCGGAATAGCTCTCAGAGTGTCTAGGTCTTGACCACCGAGAAAACACTAGAAGTGCCAAAAACACTCAAAATCAGTCTCCAGACATCGCAAACGGCTCTTTGAACATCGGAAGCACTACTAAAGTCATCAGGTCTCCTTGTCGCATACGTACAGTCCACCGGGTGCGCGGGTCTCAACCCACTGAGAAATGTCTCCTAGTTCTTGACAAGCCAACTCGGCTACCGAAACGCATCGACCGTGTCTTGTCGGCGCTGTCAAAGGTGCTGGTGAAGTCTCGAGACACTCCGGAGGCCCGTCGTGTCTTCAATCTCTCCTCTACCCTATACCACCAATGTGGTGTATATGGGTAATCCATCGGCGTCGATCGTGATGGGTGGAAGCCACACAAACCAGCACTCCCCCTGGCTGAAATTACCGTCAACGCCAGAACAAGTGAGCCAAGGCATGGAACAACAGTGTATGAAAAACCACAATCCACAGTTGTCAACCACACACACACACACACACACACACACACACACACACACACACACACACACACACACACACACACATTTGCTGACCATCCAAGCACATAGGCTAGGCGCGATGTCCCTCTAGAGCAGAATGAAAGTCACAAGGTCTCCTCACGACACTGGTACTTCCTACCAAGTGTCCGGGTCTCGACCATCTGAGGAGTCATGCACATCATACACAAGTCAGATGACAAGAGGGTCTCCTTGTGACACTGGTGGTACTAGTGCACGGGTCTCGGCCACTACGATCAATCCAACATGTGTCCTTACGTTGGCCACAGTAGCATCATCAACCAACACACATGATCACAAGGGGATCTCCTCGTAACACGGTTGCAACCCACCACGTGTCCAGGTCTCAACCACTAGAGTGGTACCATCGACATGCCATCACATGCAATCATATGCAACTGTGCTGACAAGTAGCATGAGCCACACGCCAGCTACTGTAGTATGCTCATATGAGAGCATGGACCCCTCGCCATGCATCTCCCATGACGTAGCGTCAGGTCGAGGTCCACACAACACTCCTCCTGGGAAGATGAACCTGGCGCCGATGTCCTCAATGGAGATGTTGATGCCGTACCTGAAAAAGAACAGATCCTTGGTGATGAAACATGTGGTCTCTCCATCACGGAGAGACAGCTCCCCCTGTCACGTACAAGTCTGCTCCCACCCTCAAAGACGAAGTGGTGTCTCCGGCTACGGCTCCTCACATCGCCCCTGATATACCTGGAGTGTACCAATCCTCATGTGACTGCCAAGGGTCCCAACACATAGTTCCTCCTCTCTCCGCTCTACCGCGATGCATCTGTGTACGTCCAAGCAAAGGGAATGGACGAGCATTTTGCAAGAGTGGATGAAGTCGCTGAGCTGGCCTCCGAGGCGGGATAGAGTACCTTGAAGCACAATGGTGTACCGCCACAAGAGGAGGAGGGCTGGGATGACAAATCAGACCACCACACAAGGACAAAAATGACGATGAAGTAGAGGAAGCGGGTGGATGACGGTGTGTGATGGAAGCAGGAGTAGAAAGACGAGTGATGATGGAGTCGTCGGGAACGAGGACAGTGGGAACTGAAGGCATGCTCACCTCTCCTATGGTAGTGTCTCCATCTGACATCATACACAGAGTTGGTATAGGATCCTCTTCGACGATGGGTGTGCAAGATCCTGAGAGTGGAAAGCTCATGCTGATGTTAGTGGTGCTCCCCTACACGGTCAGTCGCTCTTGTGCTGCAATCACCCCTCACTGTAGCATCTCTGCACGCTCTTGTAAGTCAGCGTAAGCTACCGCAGACATGCGTAGGTGGCCCATGTCCGTCTCGCCTAGGACCAACTCAGTCTATGTGGATGCTGCCCATGTAGAATTCGACTTCCGAGGCTGAACGTCGGTCCATGTCGACGTCCACGTTGACTCGTCGTGACCGTCTGGCAAAACCAAAAAGCTCAGAGAAGGCCGGTTCAAGATCGACCGAGAGCACCAGCCTTATCGGCTGGAATGTTGGTGAAATTCCAATGATAAGGTGGGTCCGCACGCCGCCAAAATGCACGGCTACACGACATATCTGATGAGCAACAACGTGTTCTACGCATGCTGATACGTTGCTTTCTTCACGCAACCAATCAGCATGCAGAACATCGACTCATCGGGCTCCAGCCAGGCATGGAATCCATGCCAGGCTAGGAAGGCGGAGGTTCTCTACATCAACATGCGCATCGACGCCCTCCCTGACTACTATCTGGTGTAGTCCAGGTGTAGTATTTCCACTGATTCAGCAAGCCAGTCCCCAA
>SZWC01014330.1:37947-67121 GCA_023375785.1 Penium margaritaceum | reverse complement strand
ATGTTTACTTAGTGAAGTAATGTCACCGGGTATTCTGTATTGTGTAGTTGTGGCAGTGGAAGACATTGACCCAGGAAAAAAAACCAAGTACAAAAGTAGCACTGTTTCTAAAATAGCACACAAAAATAGCCAACCCTGAAAGAGCACACAAAAATGTCCACCTGAGGCGAACTCCAGGTGCGAAGGGAGATGAAGCGGACTTCATATTGTGAGGTGCGAACCTTTGACACTAGGGTACTGTTTTGTCATTGGAGATTGACGCCTATTTTACGTACACGAAGGCTAAATTGACTTTTCTTGGAAAGAGAGAAAATGGTGATGCGAAATAGACGGGCGACGAAACTTTTGCGATGGCCCCCTGCTTACGTGGCATCACAAGTGCGCGATGGCTATTTTTGTGTGCTTTTTTGCGAGTGGCCATTTTTGTGCAGGCCATTTTTGTGTGCTACTTCAAACGGTGGCCATTTTTGTGTGCTCGTACAGCGAGGGGCCATTTTTGTGTGCTATTTCACGGGGTGGCTATTTTTGTGTGCTCGTACAGTGACCGGCTATTTTTGTGTGCTACTTTAAAAACCATGCTAAAATTGCATTTTTCTCCGTGAAGTGGCTGCTTTCGGAAGAAGGCGCGGCTCAGGCCCAACTCAGCTGCGTCAATGCAAGGAAAATGAAAGAATAGCGCACATTTCATGTTAGCATGCAAAAATGTCATTCCCTCTCCATAAACAAACTAAAGTAACCAGCCCCAAAATGTAGCATGGACAGTGCACACTTCCCTAAAGCAAGCCCGCAAAAAATGAGACCCTGCTAAGGTAGCACGAAAAATTAGATCCGTAATAAAATTCAACGCGATACATATCAGGCAAAAATAAGACCCCACCATAGGTGTTACAGCATGATTCCGCATTACCCACTGTCTCGACCCTAACGTTTCGCACAAAATGAGCACGGTAATCACTTGATAGAAAATCCTTGGACTACTCCCGCAACACCCACAATTTGGGCGTCCCATTTTCTCTTGGCAATTTTCCGCACAAAATGAATTAGTAACAACTTTACATGAGAAATTCATCCTATACCCAATTTTACCGGAGCGCCTCAGAACATGTGTGTCGTGCCCATTGTTGCAACAAATGCATGCTACACCGGTCGTGGAGGAATTGCTTTGAAAACTTGGGTATCAGAAGTATCATTTCCTGCGTTTTACCCGTGTCAGTCACCGATTCTACAACCCATGAATCTCGACGCATGTACCCTCAGAGTGACTTGACGCAAAGTAGGAGTTTGGACATAACATACATGTACATAAATGTTCACTTGACCCATACTTTTGTAGGCCCTTTGAACAGGGGGATTGAAATCATGACAACCGAGGTAAAGATGACATTATACCCTACTTAACTTCGATTTTGATATTAACCTTTTTTTGGCCCAGTGAAACTCCTTGAAAATGGCCATTCGTAATGGATTCGACGGAATCCTTGGCCGACTAGGCCAAACCCGCAATGCTTGACGGTCTCCGACCTCAAGCAATCCCGTCTCACCGCCCACGGTCCCAAGTGACCCCGCTCAAGCCATGTGGCTCCTTCGACCGGTCGGTGTGGCACTGCCACGCTGCACTCCCCCTCGTAAAGAGTGAGAGCCACCTCTGGTCATCCTAACATGGGATTCGAGCCCTGGTGCTCTGATACCAATGTAAGAAATTCGACGGAATCCTTGGCCGACTAGGCCAAAACCACGGTGCTTGAGGGTCTCCGACCCTCAAGCCATCCCGTCTCACTCCCCACAGTACCAGGTGACCTCGCTCAAGCCATGTGGCTCCTTCTGAGAAGATGCATGGAAGCTTCCCAACGACACGGCCGCCGATTAGGCGTCAGTGCCTGGTCAGGCAGTGACAACAGTCACAGGTCGTGCACGCAACAACAAGGAGACACAAGGCAAAGTGTCAGAATGATTCAATAGTATTTGCAGAGAGAGATGACGACTGATGGGTCCATGGCATAAGTACCTGCCGCGGCACACGGCGGGTGTGGCACACGGCAGTGCAAGGTCTGTCCTAAAACTGGCCCAAAACCACCGCACGCAGACATGTCAGAACGCTACGCCGTTTGAACCTAGACGTGCAGGATCACAAGCCTGACGCTACGACTGGTCACATGCATGCATTCGGCATGAAACGGTGGACACACAATGCAAAAACATGCAAATCGGGCCCATGGCCAGTCCACCGATAAACTCCTGCGTGCTGCAGAAAACTGCAGGGGATCCCGGGTAGCGTCCAGAGCTCTGGAATGGTCGACGGTGAGCTCCAAGCTAATAGTCCGCCACCAGATGACGCACCAGTACCACCAGCGTCCGCATTAGGGATCTATACGAGTATGGACACGGCCGAGTGGTCATAGTAAACTGTATAGGTCGACAGGAACGTCACAAATCACAACACTCTCCCATGACCCGATGGTACGCATGTCCATACACGTGCAACACTGAGACGAGTACAACAACGAGTGCAACGACAGATGTGACAGGGACACAGACACACCCCACACTCAACCACTCTTAGGCTAGGGGCCAAGCCCAACAGAACGAATGGCCACGAGGAACTTTCTGCTGGTTGTGCCTCCGTCAAGAAGTCAGCACCCTGCATGACAGTGCCAATCCATATGAAGGAGATCACGTGTCGCTCTACTAGATCATGCACAAAGTGATGCTCGACCGCAATGTGCTTTGTGTGAGCATAAAAGACACCAGAGTTCTCCGAAATGGCAAGAGCACTCTGGTCGTCGTAACGAAGCACAATGGCAAGTACTGTCTGACCCAACTCAAGGAACAAGCGTTGCAGCCATACCGCCTCAGCAGCCCGTGCACCCAAAGCAACAACTCTGCCTCCGATGAGCTACGTGTAATGCAACCCTGCTTCCTGCTGCGCGAGGACACAACGGTACCAACGAGCATGAACACGTAATCAGTGCGACTGCATCCATCTGGGCTCCAGGCCCAGACACTGTCTATGTAGCCATCAAGGACCACCGAACACTGTCGGCAAAAGCAGAGTCTGTGGTACGATGTGGAGACCACGTACCGCACCAGTCGCACAGTCGCTTGAAGGGCTCTGGCGCGTGGAGCCTACTGGACAAGGAGATTGACGGCAAAGGCATTGTCAGGACGTGTGGTAGTGTCCAGGTACATCACAAATCCGATGAGATGGAGGTACAAGGTCACATCCACTCTGTCCCCCAGTAGTGTGGGATCGTCCACCTTCAGGACATCCTGTCCGTCGGGCGTGAGAGGTGTGGAAGCCGTGGGCACTATGCCGAGGAGGTCGCTGAAGTGCTCCCCCACAACACCCGCGTATCTGGCCTGATGCAGCAGTAGCATCCGATGTTTGCAGTCTCGCACGATCTCCATGCCAAGAAACATCGCTGCACGACTAAGGTCCTTCATCCTATAGGCAGTGTGGACGACAGCCTTGGCCTCCTTCACAACCTCCAGTGAAGTAGACGCGATCTGAAGGTCGTCGATAGAGACCAGGATGGCGGTGCATTGCTCAGGCGTCCGTCGGATGAAGAGAGAGGGATCTGCCTCACTCTGTACATATCCCGCACGAGTCAGGGTGCCAGTGATCTCCTGGTTCCAACACCAAGGAGACTGTTTGAGGTCGTACAAGGACTTGCGCAAGCGCTAGACCTTGTCATTGTCCTCAAAGCCGGGTGGCTGAGCCACGTAAATCTCCTCATCCAGAGAGCCATGGAGGAACGCATTGTTTACATCCATCTGGTGTAGTTCCTAGTCATGATGAGCCACTACATCGAACAAAGCTCGAGCTGAGGGCATGCGGCCGATAGGGGCAAAGGTGTCGGTGTAGTCGATGCCCTCGATCTGAGAGTGCCCCTTGATGGCCAAGCGAGCCTTGTGGCGTTCCTGTGAGCTATCTAGCTTCACTTTCTTGCAAAAGACCCACTTGACCTAAATAGCCTTCCTCCCAGGTGGAAGGTCGACTAGCTCGTAAACTCCGTGCTCTTGGATGGCGCGAAGCTCATCCTCACAGGCAGCATGCCAAGCGTCAGCATCCTGTGATGAGAGAGCTTCCCTCAGTGTGCCCGGGTCAGGCGCCACAGAGGGAGAGCTCTGTGTGGTAAGAGCACACGCCTCAGTGCTAGGTCTGATGACCAGAAGATCTGCTGCTGCATCACAAGTGATATGAAACTCACGAGTGAGGAGATCGTGCCCTACGGGGCACGCTGAATGTACCTCTGTGTGCTTAGTGCGGACACTCAGGCCTAGGGCCTTTGTGTCGGGATCACCACTCGCAATGCTGCAAGTGGAGCGCCCGGGTGCGGGACCTAACACTCGTTGGGCTCCGGAGTCCAATGGTCGAAGATGACCGCCAGGCTCACGGGAGAAACCTGTGCTCGAGGGGCGCACGTCAGGCTCAGAGACAAGCACGACCACAGCTAGTGAGGGTTGAGGCAATGGAGCTGGTGATGTTGTGCGAGGAGTTGTGTGTGTGGGAGACACGGGACTAGGTGTGATAGTAGGAGTAGAATAGGAGTACCGAAGGAGGACACAGGTACGGTCACAGGAGTTCGCACAGGTATGGGATCATGGGCACCTGTGGGGTGCGAGGGAACAGGGGTAGAGGCCGACGGTGCTGGAGAGATCTCTCGGCCGACAGCGATGATCGTGGGGTCATCAAGAGCCGGAGATTGCGAAGTGGAGGGAGCTCGATCGGACACATCAGCATGGCGAGAGGTGCTCGCAGGCACAGATTCCCCCATCCGTCAAGAAACCTCACACGTAGGAGCATGCATGACGGACAGCGACGTGATCGATGTCAGATCACGGTAGGTGAGTGACTCAAAGTAGAGCATGTCGTGTGACTCAACAATGCAATGACGAGCAGGATCCCAAAATCGCCAGGCCTTCGTCCGCGGGGAGATGCCGACGAAGGCACACAAGTGACCCCATGATGAGACCTTGGACCCCTACTAGTCCTTGGTGTACCACACAGAAGCCAAGGATCCCCACACGCAAGCGAGGTGTAGGTTTGCATGGTGGCCGAACCAGAGCTCATACGGTGTGATGTGGTCCGGAAGGGGACCGTGCGGGAGGCGGTTCCAGACCCGAGTCATGTAGGCAAAGCCTTCAAAAGCGAAGGACTCCTGGAGACCGCAATCAGACCGCATAGCGCGAACCGCATCCTCCATGGTGCGGTTCCACTGCTCAGAAACACCATTTTGCTAAGGAGTAGCAGGAGCGGAGACCTCGTGAAAAATCCCGTGCTCGGCGAAGCAGCTGTCCATCTCGCATAAAAAATTGCCGCCGCGATCCGAGCGGAAGGTATACAGCGTGTGGCGGGACTGACGCTCAGCCATCACTAGCCAGAGGCGAACGGCGAGAGCGAAGTCACTCTTCTGGCGCACGCTATAGACCCACCGCATGCGGGTGAAGTCATCACTCAGGGTCAGGAGGTATCAACCCCGATCGGACAAAGACTAGACAGGAAGAGGACCAAGAAGGTCCGAATAGACTAACTTGAGAGGGCGAAGTGCGCGAGAATGGGAGTCGGGGTAGGTGGATCGATGCATCTTACCCTGAGCGCAGAAGAGACAGTCGGCCTTGGACGGCTTCTCGAAAGAAGCCGCATCAAGGCCGAGGGGGGGTTGTGTTTGAATGTACTTCAACACAGTGTCACAGCGTACATGACACAGACGACGATGAGCAATCACTAGTGCTCATGAGACAGAACACCAGTGACAAAAACACGAGCTGAAGGGGAGGGGGAGCCAGGAGCAGAAGTTCGAGAGACACGATACAGGTCATCCACAACAGAGGCGCGAAGAACAACGCTACGTGTGTCAATAGAAGTCACAGTCACAGAGTCTGTTGTGTGCTCCATAGAGAGTCCCATCAGTGTGCAAGCACGTAGAAAAAGCAAACTAAGCTCAAGGTCAGGCACAAACATCATCTCGGAAAGATACAGGGGGCCAGACGGACCATCAAAACACACGACCCCAACACCCTGGACCGGCAAGGACTGACCAGAGCATGTGCGAACGGAACGAATAGACGCAACAGGGCCGAGAACAACGAAGTCACTATGACGACAGGTCATGTGATGAGTGGCACCGGAATCAATGATCCAAGTGCCACCGGAATCGCGACTAGAGGACGTCATTGTACAACGGGCAAAGGAAAACTCGGCCTGAGAAGGACGCTGGGCAGCAGGTGGGGAGGAACTGTGCCCCCCCACACGAGTCATCCCGAGCCACAAGAACAGACGCACAGATAGTCTGTGAACCACCCGGCTGTAACAACACACTCGGACTTTCCTGAAAGCAAAGCACCAGAAGGTGTCAGAGCTCAGCAATGGTACGGTCACGTGGGTCTGGGCTCTCCTCCTCACGTTGAAAATGAGTGTGTTTGCCAAGTTTGTATGGTGGACACGATACGTATTAGGTCGCATGGATAACATTGTTACACCCACTTTTGGCCACAATGGCCACCAATTTCTGCGCCTTACCGGGCAACTACCTGGATGAGGACGACCACGATCATCCCAAGGTCTTGGTCTCTCGTTACCACCCTGAGACCTCAGTTCTCTTCATAGAGTGGGAGGAGGAAGAGTACAACTGTCGTGTCAGTGTCCCGGAGCGCATGGCCTCGTGCTCTCTAGAGTACATTGAAGAGGAAACGATGAAGATTGGAGGTAGTAAATGAGTCTGTCCGTTTCGTCATTATCATGCAGGTGGCTTCAACCCACTAACTGTGTACATATGGCGTCATAGCTGACGGGTTTGGACCTCCCAAGATGTTGAAGTACGTTGTTTGCTTTCCACCAAGCACTGTATGTTGTTGACAAGGGTTTAGACGTAACTGTCTAACATTTTCCTACTTTTCCTGTGAACAGGGTTGATTAAAGATGACACTCCACCACCCCCGCTAGAGAAAACCAGCAAAGGCAGATTTCCTGGGTGGCCAAGCCTTCCGCAACGTGGAGGCTTGTCATGAAGCTGTGGACTGCAGCATGCCGCTCTCCTGGTCTGTAGCGAGCCAATGCAATTTGAAGTTTGTTGCGGTCAGTGGAAGACTGCCGGCTTTGCATGGATGCTGAAGGCACGCTACGAGCGCAAGCACAACAACATCACATTCATTGAGGATGATGACGGGCACAAGTGCATCCCCAACACCAAGAACGATGACGAGGCGTGTCGTACCCCATGGGTGCTGTGCCACATTGAGCAAACGGTGAAGAAGAAGCCCTCAACCGACACCAAGACACTGTAGCAAATTATTGAGGCCTGTACAAGCAAGAAGGTGCACTACTCGGTTTTCTACAGAATGAAAAAGCTGGCCAACGAGAAGCTCATGGAAGAGAAGACGTTGACATGGTCTCTGTTTCTACCGTACACCGCCGAGGTTCATGTAAAGAGATTTGTTGTCAATTTTGTATCCGTCCCTTTAGCCACTGCCCTTGTGTAAAAATGGCTTGATATGGAATCTATGGCTTGCAGTTGAAGAGGGTGGACCCCTGGACAGTTACGTGCACGGAGCAATACAATAATGATCTGGTCCGTCGGGCCTTCATCGCACCCAAGGCCTGTCAAGAGGGTTGCAACCATGTCTGTCGCCTTGTCACCTTGGACATAACTTTCCTAAAAAATGGCTTCAAACATGTCCAGCTGATTGCAAAGTATTGGGATGCCCACACCCACTTGGTTCCCTTGGTATGGGCGCTGTGCGGCCATGAAGACAAAGACAACTGGACATAGTTTATGTAGCGGGTGTCGCGGGCCTATTCCATGGAAGGAGACCGTGGCACGGCTATCATCTTCGACCGTGATGGCTTGCTCCTAGCTACTGTGGCCCACGAGCTGCCTGGTGCAACGCACACTCTCTGTGTGTAGCACATCCGCGAGAACGTCAAGTCCAAGGCTGGTAAGGTTACAGCGTACCTGTTATGGACCCGTGCGCACGCCTTCACCGCCAAAGAGTTCAAGCGCACACAGACCTAGCTGTCACGGGCATCGAATCAGGGTTTGGACTACATCTTTGGCGGTAGTGGAGAACCGGGGATCTCGTTGGACAAGTGGAGTAGAGTCTACTGTAGAGTGGCACGTGTGGACTTACGACGAGAAACACAGCAGATTCCCTAAACGCCCGTATCCTGGACGTGATCTCTGCCCCTTCCCCTCCTTTGTGCAGATGTATGTGTGGGTGCAGAAGTTTTTTTGTAGAACCACACAATCTGATACATTATTGCGAGACCACGCTCATCCAGCTCGCAGATGGTAAGATGAAAAACTACACATAACACGTACAAGAGTACAACATCATCCCAGCAGGACCACTCTCTGGGACCTTGGGACCAAAAAGCCTCTCCAGCCCTGAGGTGGAGTGCAACATGAGGAAGTGCAGCTGCAGCCAGTCAGCCTACTTCTTGATGTAGAAGTGAATCGGAAGATGTACGTGGACATACACCTTCCGAGGTTGGTGTGGAAAAGGACCTACCGCCATCTCATGCCGGGGTTCAATATGCACAAGCTGTAGTACGATGAGAGAGGATGGGACCCGCCAAGCAAGAAGCGAGATGCTGGGCGGCCGAGGTCCAAGCACGACTGCTATGAGCTTCGCAAGAGAGAGCGCATCTGCAGCTACTGCAGACTGGCTGGACATCCGCCAAAGTAGTGTTCAAACCCTCCAGCCCTGTCACCAGCCAACCATCAACTCATGCTAGACAACTTACTACAAGACGTGGGATACACAGTGATTGTGGTCATGGCTGCAAACCTCCAAAAGTAGGACGTGGCAGAGTTCCTGACTGAGGTTTTGTGCACGACGTTGAGCTCGTGATAGACGGGTACAAATCGATAGCAAAAGCAACATCAATAACTGCTACATCAAGTTATGCAGCAGTAGATATTTCTGTAGCAGGTGATGTAGTAGCAAGAGCAGCTCCAACAGGTGATATAGTAGAACCAATATCTTTTGCAGTAGGTGATGCAGTAGACCCCGTGCTCTCTTCCCAAGTTGAAGACCCTGGGACTCCCGAAGCAGCAGCACAGAGCACTACAAATGATGGCTCGTCCTCCTCTGACTTATCAGAGGAGAACAAGGCCTCCGACTACATGACATCCAAGTCTGAAGAGTGGGGAAATGTAGACAACTCCTCCTCCTCAGCCTTGGTGTAAGGCAGATCCATTTGCAGGAGAAGACCATGGTTAGGCGGAGACCAAGGATTAGAGTGCACCGGCGGCAGGTCAGATCACATATGGCCCATGACCTGTGTGGTGCAAAGATGAATGGAGATGTGATCAGTTGCAAGATAGCCAACCTCAACGTAGAGGAGATAGACGGAGTTAGGGCCATATTTCAAGTGGCCAATCCATGCACTGGTATGTGTGTGTCCCCCTTTGAAGAAGAGTTCCTTGATGCATATAAGGAGTTCAGTGAAGGGGCAGAGTGTTCTGCTTCTGAGATCATATGTGATGTGCACGGCCTACACGTGTATGTTTAAGTGTGGATTACTTCATGTGACCTAACACCTCTGTTTTATTGGACTTGATGTATTCAATGATGTTCTCCACATGATTTCTACGCTGTTTCTAACTTCCACATGTCTGTGTTATTTCGTCAAATTCAATATCTGAACATCAGTCGTTAATGCTTCATAATCATCTTACCATCTCCAGACACATTCTTTCAATTGAAAGTGGAGTAGAGCAGTATGTAACGTTAACACATGGCTTTGTGCAATCTAAAAACATGAGTGGTGCACACATAACAACATGTTCGTCCTTCACTAGACACACATGCATGAATCAACATTCAGGGGCAGAAAAAAGTGACATGGAACATTGTGGATATATCTTTAACAATTTGAGAAGTAAATTGTACTCATACCCAGTTCTTTCTACACTAAGGGCTAGGAGGCTCTGTGTTTAGCCAAGGCTCCCAGGGATCTGGAGTATTTGGCAGATGCACAAAGGGCATGCACCTGCCTAGGATCCACACCATGGTCTCCGGTTGAGGAGTAACTGATGTCCTTGATGGCATACCATTCCACGCAACCCAATCATCGAGTTCCACCTTTATGGCAGCCCATGCAGCTGCGGCTTCACGCGCTTGTAAAACAGGTAATGTTTGGAATGCTTGATATCTGTCCCATGCACGGGCTTAGTTCCATCGCTGCGGTCCATCCAGAACCTCATTCCTTTCACCATTGGTAGCCATGTTTGTGTGTTGAACGAGCAGTAGCACTAGAGAGGCAATAGACCTTGACAGTCATTGTTAATGTGGTGCACAGTTCTCACTTGTGAAATCATGGACACTGCGAACCATTGCGTTTCAACTGTGAAATGTAAGTAAACGATCCGTTTGAGATCAGAAACGTCACATCTGAGTGGCAGTACCTGGCAAGACACACCAGTTGCAGTAGTCGATGAACATACGACAACCGGTGCGCTCCCACTCTTGTACCATGGCTTCTCTGCAAACGTGAACGGACCATACGTTGGTCTTGGATCACTTGGTCAGCAAAAAAAATGTGGGTTCAAGAAATAAAGCTAGAGGTTGAGCTCGCAAACATGTCGTGCAAAATAAATGTGGGGGTAGTGGGTGATGTAGGCTCTACGCTGATAGGAGGCGCTTGTGCATTGAACAGTTGAAAGAGGTGACAAGGCAATGGACCAATGGATGACAACAATAAGGATGTTTTCGACTCAGACTCAATGTGTAGTGTCATGGCAATGCCATCTGCCACATTGTCCTTGCAGAGTAGGAAAGACATAGGGACATGTTTCAATGTTCTTGTGCTATGTTTGCGGGGGGTGGAAAGTGAGTATGCAAAGTATTAGACTTTTTCCTGTACTCAAAATTTCCATGACGGGCACCCGGAGCATTAGTTTTTAACGGTGACCCCCAGACGTATTATATGCTTTTGCTGGAAGTTATAGTCATTTTTCTACCAAAGTGGCCACCGTATTCTTTTTCTTTGTACTTTTCGTATAGTGTAAATTAGTTGCAAGAAAAGTGGTTACATAGGAAGATTATCCTAGGTGTTATGCCGAGCGGAACGTAGGTGGTTCATGTTTTGCCAAGCAGAGCGAGGGTGTTCCAGAGGGATCAGGTGCGGGAGAAACAACAATTAGAGGATTTGGGATGCATGTATAACTTTTATTAAATAGTAAGTGTACTTCTATGAGAGATGTTGAGTGATTCGATCGAATGTGTACAATGACGAGAATGGGAATGAGGCATATGTTGGCTCCTCGGTGCTCAAGCCGAGTGACGCGTGTGTGGTCGCACCGTGAGTGGCTGCTTTAAGAAGCTCTGCCGAAAAGTCGGGGAGCTTTGAGAACATTGAGGCGCGGTTTTGTAAAAATCTATTACCATAGAGAAGTCAAACAAACAATATCGAAACATCAATGTAGTTCATGACACTTCTCTCGACCATTATGGAAAGTGGTGGAAGTAGTCATAACCTTCTAGAACAGCAACCAGAGGCTGGGGCAGGTGGCCAAAAGTCCCTCGTCCAATCGGTGAAAAAATCTTGAGGTGGTCACGTGGTGGACCATGAATGCAAGAAAATGAAGTTTCCACTCGCTTAGTTGAGGGACTCGTGTCCATCAGGGATGTAACACTTTCTCCACTTTTAGCCGCGGCATCCCGACGTGTTAGTACACATAGGCCGGTGACGATAGTGGTAGCCGTCAATAAGGTGATTGCCATCTCAGAGGTTGTAGTGGGGCTTCCAACCATTGTGCGCAGTGTCGTAGCCATACCACTTGACGAGGTACTCGGTCGTTTTTCCACAGAGTCAATGTCCAGGAATTTCTTCTATCACGTACTCTATATCCCTGTCTACTTGTACAAGAGGTGGTGGTGCAACGTTTTTGCCAGGGAAGTTCCTACTGAGGTCCCGGTAGTGCTTGAGATTGCTAATGTGGAAGAAAGGATGAATCACCATGCTGTCGGACAGGTGAAGTCGAGTGAGGACAGGGGTTTGTGTTTTCTCATTCTTAGACCATCCAATTCACCAGGGTTTGAGTTTTACAGATTCCCGTCATCGGATTTTGATTTTTTTGAGCTGATAAGGATGCAATTGCCAGCGCTGAATGCATCATTGCTGTGATGTTGGTCAGTTGCTTGCTTCCTGGTGCTTGTGTCTTGGCAAGGGTGTGCCATGTTTCCACTAAAATGCTTGAGAAGTCCTTGCGGTGGACTCAGCGGCGAGGATGTTCCTTTGGCTTTGTAATACAACACGTGTGGAGGGAAGTTTTTGGTACACCACTTTAGAAGGGATTTCACCAGTTGTGGTGGAAATGGTGGGTTTGTATGCGAGTTTGGTGGTCGACAGCTTGGCTATCCAATCGGTGCCGTACGGCTCGCATAATGAGCAGAGAAGATGTTCAAGCATTTGATTGGTCCGCTTTGTTTTTTCGTGAGTTTGAGGATGGAACAACGTTGATAGCTGGATCAACTATCATAACACGTCATCAATTCGTGCCAGAAATGGCTAGTGAATTGGCCGTATGTGTCACCAATGATGGTGCATCACACGTTGTGTAGCCGCACAATGTGGTTCAAAAATTGTTGCGTTATTTCTTCTGTGGTGACAGTGGTCCTCGTAGGGATGAAGTGCGATATTTTAGAAAATCTGTCGACCACGACAAGAATGGCGTCCCTCGGGAGTGGCGGATAGTCTCATTACACAGTCCATACCAATGTTGGCTCTATTAGAACAGGTACTGTCTAGAGTGGACTAAGTGGCCTCATGCGACAAGATTTTTGTCTCTCACAGGTGTCGCACGACTTGCAAAAGGCTAACATGTCGGTCTGCATCTTGTCCCAAAAATAGTATTTTACTTGCTTCTTCTGGGTCTTGTCCTTGCCCAAATGTCTAGCTGGACCTCTGTCGTGGTATTCCTCAAACATCATTCTTTGTAACTCCTTGTTTGATGGAACGACGACTTGGCGAGTGAATCACAGTCGCCAGTAGGTGTCGTCAACCAGAAATTGGTCTTGTTATACCCACCAAACTCCTCATAACCTTCCACGAACAGCCTCAAAAGGTACGGGTCTCATTCGACGAGCGACGTGTTGATCTCCGCCATCAAATGTGACCGTCGGCTTACAGCATCCGCATGATTAGATCCAAGCCGTTCCTCGATGTCGTAATCAAAGTTGGACCCAAGAAACTCTATGCATCAAGCCTGTCGACAGGTCAGATTTGGTTGAGTCGTGAGGTATTTTAAGGCGTGATGGTCGGTGCAAATGATGCATTATCTGTACTCTAGGTGGCACGGTCATGTCTTGAACATGTGCACGATAGCAATAACTTCTTTCTTAAGCACTGTATAGCTGAGTTATGGCAACTCAGTTTTCTCGTCACTTATGCAACCGGTTGTTGTCCACCGCCATTGTCTTGGAGGAGAATGGCTCTAATGGATCGATTAGATGTGTTTGTGGCCAAGATGTAGTCTACCATTGGATTTACCAATCATAATACCGGCGCTGTGGTCAGAGCATTTCTTAAGGAATTGAAAGCTTTCTTGTTGTTCGTTGTCTCCACAATTCCACTCAGAGGTTTGTTTAGTGAGATCGGAGAGAGGCACTGACACTCAATTGTATTCCTTTATGAATGGACGGTAGATTGAGAAGGCCAGAAATAACTTGGATGTCCCAAAAATTTGTGAGCTTTGGCCAATGAGTGATTGCCTCCACCTTTTTCGAGTCCATGGTGATCCGCCCGTCATAGATGATGTGGCCCAAAAACTCGATAGAACTGCGACCAAAGTCACACTTTGATAGTTTTCCAAAAACACATCTCTTTATAAAACACAAAAAAACTTCAAAGATGTCTATCGTACTCCTCCAGGGTGCGGTTGTTCCCTAGGATGCGGTCGAGGTACACAATGATAAAGTTGTTGAGATATGGACGGAATATGTTGTTCATCATTGCTTTAAATGTTGATGGGGTATTCATGAGTTCAAATAACATGACCGTAAACTCAAAGTGCTCGTATCTGGTATGGAATGCTTTCTTTTTGGCGACCTTCTCAGATACATGGATCTGATGATAGCCGTTGCATACGCCAATTTTGTTGCACATTCTGGCTCTTCAGAGTTGGTCAAAAAGTTTGTCTATTCAGGAAGAGGCAGCAGTTCATGACGGTGATGTGGTACAATGCTCTGTAGTCCACACACATCCGCATCTCTCCAGTTCTCTTTTTCACAAAAAGTACAGGTGCCAGGTATGGTGACATGGAAGGTCTGATGAACCCTTGACCAAGCATCTCATCCGAGGATGATCTTATGGTCGCTCATTGGAAAAGTTCTGATGACTGTTACATATGTTTATTATGTCCTCGCGACTCAAGCTCCCGGACTGACAAAAAAAAAAAAAAATTGGGATGTGGCTACCACGGAAGCGTCCAGCGGCACATAGCGCTCAGCGCATCATAGTTGGCGCATCACGTTCGACACACAGCCTCTGGCGGTCTATGCAACTCCCCGCACTGACCAGAGAGACTTGCGCTCTGACACCTACCCGTCTGGACGGTCGACATCAACCCAAGACTTCTCCCTAGGTTCCTAGGTTCCATGTTCCCTGAGAATATCTGTGCGATGTGAATTTAAGTCTTTGTTCCTATGTTTGCTTTCTCCAGAGCACCGATGAAGGCCTCGCGGCCAGAACCGATATGCTCACAAGATTTCTTTTCACCGGACCCTTTGCACCACCTTCTCTCCTACCTCCTCTCACCTATCACTGATAGGACTCTTGTCATACCTTGCTGCTCTGAGATGCCTATTTCTATAACTGTTTAGCCTCCAAGAGCTTCGCAGTCTTGGACTCCTCCCCCATTCATCCTCCTCCTCCCACCCACTCTCCTCCCCACCCACACTTCCACCTCATCCTTCCATCGGCCCTCGTCGCTCCTCTCGTCATCAACCACTTCCTCGTGGTGGTGATCGTTGTCTCATTGAGGACCGCCGTGAGGAAGTCCTCTCGCTTACCACGACCCCCGCCAACTTTTCCCACTTGCTTCACCGCGGTCCTTTCCCCCCTGATTTTCACCACCTTCCTCTCTCCACCCTTGCTGGCCCCTCCGATCTTCTCCTTTCCGACACCAGGACTCCCTCCCCTCCCATTCCAGCTCCCGCCACCTACGAGCAAGCTCTCCATGGGCCCCATGCGACAGAGTGGGGCGCCGCCATGGACAACGAACTTACCAACTTTCCAACTACCGGCACTTACTCCGAAGTCACACGACCTCCCAATACCAATGTGGTTAAGGGCATGTGGATTTAACGTTTTAACGTCGCCCTTGGGAAACCTGTCGAGTTCAAGGCTCGGTATGTTGCCAAAGGCTTTTCTCAATGGCAATGTTTTGACTTCTTTGACACCTATTACCAAACTTACCACCTTCTGCACCCTCCACATTGCCGCTACTCACGATATGGAGCTCCACTCCATGGATGTCTCCGTTGCTTTCCTTCAAGGTGATCTCCATGAGACCATCTTCATTGAACCTCCTAAGGGTCATCCCACCACCCTCTCCGATGCCATTTGGTGGCTCTATCGACCCATCAACATCCTCAAACAGTCATCCTGGGAGTGGCACTCGAAGCCTCGTTGTGCTCTCATCTCTCTCAGGTTTCAAGCTGCCCAGCCTGACGCAAGTGTCCTCATTCAGAATTCCTCCTTTGGTTGTTTCTTCCTTGCCTATGTTGACGACACGACTCTTGCATCCACTGACCTTGAAGAACTCCATGCACTCAAGAAAGCTCTCATGCAAGAGTTCACGATGATGGATCTTGGTGAACTCATCCACTACTTGGGCATGGAAGTTCAAAGGGAACGCCCAAATTGCACCATCACCTTCACCCAAGAATCATACAGCAGCTCTATTCTTCTCCGTTTTGGACACTTTCAATCCAATGGAGCCACAACTGCCCTCCCAAGTGACCACAGCCTCACAAACCCCTCCGTGCCCACCACCACACGCTCGTCTGATCCTTTTTTGGAGTTGGTTGATTATGTTATGTGTGGCATGGTTCGCACCCGCCCCGACCTTGATTACCCTCTCGGCATCCTCTCCCGCTTTTTCGGCGCCAGCCGTTTCTCCTCCGAACATTGGCGTGTAGCCAAGCAGGTCCTTTTCTACCTTAACTCCACCCAAAATCACGGACTCACTCTTGGCGGGTCGCCCGATATCTCCCTCGAGGGCTTCATCGATTCTTCTTGGGTTGACGACCAATCTGATCACCGTTCTACTCAAGGCTATGGCTTTTGTCTTGGCTCTGGCCTCATCAGCTGGCGGTCTTCTCGCTCCTCTTCCATCTCTCTCTCGTCTTGCGAGGCGGAACTCTACGCCGGCACCATGGCTGCCCAGGAGGCCTCGGTTGTGTACTCACCTTAGCGAGCTTGGTCATCCTCAACCTTAGTCCCGCTTATGGTGCGATAACGCTATCAGGATTTCCCTCACCACGGATCTGGTGTTCCACGCCCGTATCAAGCATATCGAACTCCGGTACTTCTACATTCGAGAGCAGGTGCAGGCTGGACACTTGGACATCCGCCATGTGTCATCCACAATAAACTTGGGGGAAATATTCACCAAAGCCCTCTGCCGCGATGACCATCACCGTCTCATTCTTCTTCTTAGGCTTTGACCTCCTCCGCTTCAAGGGGTGTCAACGTGAGCACCAAGATTCTAAGGGGTGTGTCAGTGAACTATATGCCTCTTGCTTCTCACGTTGATTCCTGCTCCCCACCTCACAGGTTCAAATCCCCCCATAGGCATTACTCCACACCCCACCTCACCACTCTGTCCCTCCCTGGGCTACCACGCCTATGTGCTCCTCCCTCGACTACCTCAGACATTTCCCGCTAACCTAGCCTATGCAATCTGGGCCACCTCATCTTCCCACCACCTCACCCTCTCACCATCTCACCACCTCACCTCAGTGCATGACAACACCTTCCCACCACCTCATCTTCCCACCATTTTACCACCTGACCTCACTCCACCACCTTACCTTCCCTACAGCTCACCTTCCTACCATGTTGCCTTTCCACCATCTCACCACCTCACCTCACTTCACCACCACACCTTCCCAATACCTCATCTTACAACCATTTAACCACCTCACCTCACACCACCACCTTGGCTTCCTTTGACGTTTAGCTACTTCGGCTAGAGGCAGCCCTTGTCAATCAACATTCATTCAGTCAAACACATTTATCCTACTGCCTCATGAATTTGTTTTCAAACATGTTTTTAGGGGTGTAACCGAATTTTATTTTCAAAACAATGTTTACTTTGCACACTATTACAACGAAACCGGGCGCATGTGTAACTATGATTTCGTTGGCACTGCCTATTTTCCTTGTGTGGGGAACAGGTCTTCGCGGATTGTTTTCCCATGGCTAACATTTGAACGGGTGAATGACACAAACGGCGATTGTGAACGGTAGTCACGAGTAGCCTTGATTTCGTTGGTCGGTGGTCCATGGCTTGGCGAAAGCGGCATCGTGTCGCAACAAGAAAATCTACGGTCATGCGATGCGCCACATGACGTCACCCTACCATGTGAACCATGAATAGTCTGTCCACGTGGACAACAACCTAGTCATTTGCAACCAACCTAGTCACGATGTCTCGCCTAACCAGCTTCTTCACCAAGGTGTTTTGCGAGGAATATTAGCAAAACGTCGCACGTGCCCTCGCTGGGCCAAAGCCGTTCGTCCCACCCTGATGTGGCCCCGGTTGTCCGCAGAAGACGCCGCCTGTTGTCCTTCCACTGTCTATGTCACCATCTACCGACGAGGTACTAGTGGATCCGTCAACTGAAAATGTGTCCGCGGACACGTCTATCCACGAGAGACTCCCAAAAAAGCGCCAGCGTGTAATCCTGTCTGACGAATCCAACAACAACAAAGCCCCTCGCACCGAACTCGGAGCGCAAGCGGCCCAAGAAACTGGCGACATCATGGACGAGGCAAGCGAGGGTGACCCATCTTCATCAATGAAGACCAGCATGCAGCCGTTGTCGACCACATTGATGCCACCGTGCTGGCTGTTGTCTCTGCACAGGAGTTACCTGAGCATGATGAGCAAGAAAAGCAGATTGCCGCGGCGCTGTTGTCGGAGCTAGAGGCTGATGACGTGGACGCAGGTGATGAAGCAGCTTTTGATGATGCAAAGGCAAGTTCCATGCCCCTGTATGCACCGCCCTCATCATCGTCATCTTCCTCTGCATGCTCAAACAAACGCAGGTTGTACATGGACTGGTTTGGCCTAGGAAATGTCCCGACCATCCATGCGGCTGTGATACACCATGGCGGGTCTATCCACAACACCATTTCCTTCCTCCGATGCACCTACCACACCCCATCTACCCCATCCATCTACGATCGCTGGCGGTGCACAACCAAAGGATGTCGCGGCGCACACCGAGCTACGTGTGCAGGACAGCCGTGGAAGGAAGTCCTACTTCCACGAACACCCAGCACTGAAGGGTAAGGTGCTTCGCGCGTTGGAGGCACTGCGAGAAAAGGGGGTCTCACTAAGCAGCGCCATCAAAGAGAAGGTGCATGGCAGGAGCACGACGTTGATGAGCTGTGTGGAAAGCGGGTCAACAAGATCTTCAGCCTAAGCTCGTGCCGAAAGTTTGTCAGCGATGAGCTGAACTGAGCATGGCGCTGCGGCACGACGGCGTCCCAGAAGCTCCCCACAGACGAGGAGCTCCGAGCACTCGCCATGCACAGACACGTCACCTTCTACATCGGGCTGTACAATGTTCTGGCCAGCTTGGTTATGAACGCCGACCACACTGGCGTGCACCTCATACCTATGCCACGATACACCTATGCACCGAAAGGTGCAGAGGAGGTGAAGGTTTGCGGGAAAGAGGACAAAAGACAGGTGACGGTGCTGATGGCCTCGGCTATGGACGGAGAGGTTCTTCCCAGTCGTCTGGACAGGGAAGACCAAGGCCTGCCATCCATGCGGCCCCAACTCTGACGTGGCCATCAAGACCTCCAAGTGGCAGTTTACGCACTCGCCCAACCACTGGGCAAGCATTGAAACAACAAAAGAATGGTTTTGCATGGTCCTCAAACCATTTTTTCATTCGCAAGTGTCACGAGTACAACCTCGACCATGCTTCTAACAAGCTGCTACTCATCCTTGACGCATGGCACCCCCAGGCATCGGACAGCTTCTGTGCTTGGGTGCATGAGCGCTTTCCCTTTGTGCAGCTGCTATACATCCCGCGGGTTGCACCACAAAGCTACAACCCGCTGACATCGCCCTGCAAAAATCTTTCAAGGGGCAAATCACCAAGGGTTACTTGTCTTGGGTGGGAGAGCAGCTCAAAGATGCGACGCATGTCGACCTCGGGATGCGTCACATCAAAGATGCTACAGTTGGCTGGATGCTTCAGGTATGGGGTCACTTGCGTAGGAACCCACAGATTGTCCAAAATGCATTGCACCAGGGGGGATGGGACAAATGCTACAATGTAGAATTCCAGCGTGACGCTTCCAAGGACTTGCTGACTTACGTCCCTGAGTCTGACCAGCAGAAGTACGAGGACGAGGATCTTTTTGTAGGCTGATCCATGTACTGTCCATGAATAAAGAATTTTTTCAATGCACGTGTCCATCTCTCTCCCTCCCCAACTGATCTTTCTCTCTCTCAGGACTTGTCTTTAACTACTCTTGACTGCTGAATCACACACTCTGGTCGTGCGTTGTCGTGACATTGTACAACACGGCTGCAGCCAGTTTGTCACGAAATCATGGAGCAATGCAATTTGAACCCAAATACACATCGAAAATAGTGAACACAACACATAGGCAAGTTCACCTCACAAATGACAACACCCACAAAAGATTAGAAGTATAAAAGCGCATTCAAGAAACTTTTCTAAATTTATGCGTGCACTCAAATACATGAATTTGAACATAAATCAAGTACTTTAATAACGAGTTCATCAGGCAGTAGGGTATTTTGTTCTACTTCCAGACAGGGATTTCCCCACATGATGTGGGTGTGGAACTGCCTACTACAGGGTCCTCTTCCCGACCATGCCATGTTGTACGAGCTGTGGTTTGACCATCGTACAGACCTCTATCTTGCTCGCGTTTGGGGGTTCCTAGCCTACAACTAGTACATCAAGGACCTGTGTGGGTCCAAAGTCTTACCTCGGGATCGCATGCGTGCCTTCGTTTGCATTTTCCCGCGGTCGAAAGCGTGACATTTTTGGAACCCGGCTCATCACCGCATTGTCAAGTTTCGAGACACTCTCTTATTTGAGGCTCTCACCTACCACAACCTGTCCATCTTTCTACTGCTAGCCACCAACCACGTTCCCACCTGTGTAGTGTCCCTGCGGATGGGGGAATCTAGACCTACGGATGGCTTATCCGAGCCTCCTCACTTGTGGTTTGGTCACCGACTGATAACAATCTGGCCATTATGGCTGTCGGTCCAGTGGCCTCGTCGGCTCCCTTTGGCACATATGCTTCCATGCCAGTGCCAGTTTCTCATTGCACACCTGCTCCTGTGCCACTACCTTTCTCTTCTGGCACACGTACTCCCATGCTAGTGTCAGTCCCTTGTGGCACACCTCCCTCTGTTCCAGTGCCAGTCCTCTCTGGCACCCCTACTTTTTTGCCTATGCCGGTTTCCTCTGGCATATCTAGTCTCGTGCTTGTGGCAGTCTCCCCAGTCACACATGGTCCTATGTCTACACCTGCTTCCCCGGCAGGCAAGCCAACACCTATCCATGACTTTCTTGCTTCCCCTCCCGTTCCTTGCAAGCTTGTAGTCTTTGCAGCTGTGGACCAGCCGGTTTGCTACGCAGCCAGAGATGGGCACCTTCGCTTTGGGCTACTCCCGTCAGCCTGTTGACTGTCTTAAACCACTGGCCTTGAGGGCTTAGCGAAAAGCGGATTTGGCAACCAGACACCCCACTCGCAGTGTTTAGAATGGCCAGCTTGGCACAAAGGCCCTTGGGTGAGTGTCCAAGCAGACTACACTGGGATGCACTGAGCATACCCTTTCGGTAACAATTGATCTCCTGAGAGTTCTTGTCGCTTGCGATGTCACAGCCGACCTTGTCGTGCTCAAAGCGAGTCCAGAGGCGTGTGTCTTAGCAACCTAAAGCTCTCCCTAGACAAGATCTGATCCAGGAAGGTTGAAGGAGGCACTCTCGGCTCAGGATGCAGAGTTGTGGCGTGCTTTTTGTGAGGATTATTTGAGAGCCATCCGTCAGTATGATGTCTACGAGCTTGTCGACCTCCCACCTAGGCGGAAAGCTATACGTGCCAAGTTTGTGTTTTGGAAGAAGGTGAAGCCTGATGGCACACTTGATTGCTAGAAGACTGGTTTGGCAGCCAAGGGGTTCTCACAGGTTTAGGGTGTGGATTTCACTCACACCTTTGCACCTGTTGGCCACATGACTGCCACCTACGCTCTGTTCGCGATTATTACTCACCACGGCTAGGAGCTGTACAAGATGGATGTGAACAACACGTTCCTCCATGGCACCTTAGAGGAGGGTTCTACATGGTCCACCTTGTTTCGAGGACAATGACAAGGTCTTACGCTTGCGCAAGGCCTTTTACGGCATGAAAGAGTCACTTAGGTGCTTGACTCCGGAGATCACTGACATATTGACTTGTGCCTGTTACGTGCAGAGTGGCGCCAACCTGTCCCTCTTTCTCAGACAAACAGATAAGAGATTCATCACCATACTGGTCTACGTGAACGATCTCCTTATTGCATCTACTTCAACGGAGACCGTGAAGGAGGCCAAGCCAGTCCATTAGGCTGCCTACATGATGGAGAACCTTGGTCTTGCAACTGTTTTTTTTAAGATGGAGATCATGCATAGTCATCAGTGGCATAATCTCTTACGGCATTGAGAATGACAGTGGACGTGAACACGTGCTTGCGTCTCATTGGCTTTCTGATGTACTTGGCTACGAGCACACAATCCAACATTACCTTTGTCGTCAACCTCCTTGCCTATTTCTCATAATGTCCTAGGATGAGAGCCATTCCACACGACTGTACGAGTGGTGTGATATGTGGTTTCCACACCGTACATCGGTCTCTGCTTTTGACGACAATGTTTGGTGGTAGTGGACAGCTACACAACAGTGACTCGGCATGGAGCACTGATAGACGAAGCCAGACAAGCTATACGTTTTGGCTTGGTGGTACTATGGTGTCGTGGTGCAGCGGCATGTAAGGCTGCATTGCACGTAGCTCACCAGCGGCTGAGTATGTTACACTCAGGGCTGGGGCTGCTGAGGCGGTATGGCTGCAGCATTTTTTCTGTGAGATATGTGAGTTTGTGTCTTGCATCGTGCTTTGATGTTACAACCAGAGTGTTCTTGCCAT
Organism: Penium margaritaceum; assembly: GCA_023375785.1. Classification (NCBI taxonomy): domain Eukaryota; kingdom Viridiplantae; phylum Streptophyta; class Zygnematophyceae; order Desmidiales; family Peniaceae; genus Penium; species Penium margaritaceum. The sequence goes on along the minus strand of SZWC01014330.1, from coordinate 44,703 downwards.
AAAAGAGAAATCTGGTGTGCTTCATGCACACACAAAGCATAGCATCACGTTGTGCATGATCTTTTGGAGTAACATGTGATCTCCGTCATCTGGTCGGTGCCGACATGCGGCGGGCTGACTTCTTGACCAATGTATTGGCGTGCGGGAAGTTCATGGAAGCCATTCTTCTTGTTTGCCCTTTGTCCGAGGGTGGCATAGAGTGGGGTATGTGCGTATCGACTGTTGAGCATCTCATTGCACACTCTAGTCAAACTAGGGGATTTGCGTGTTGAAAAAGAAAAACGAAGAGGCCATGGCTTCATGGTGATCAAGCAAAACGCCCGTTTTCTAGATCGAGGAAAGATGCTCGTTGGTTTTTCCCCCTCTTTTCTCCCAACACGCAAACCCCCCATTTTTGTCGGTTATGGTTGCAAGACACACAAATGACCTCTTGACTGTGCACACACTTGTTATCACTGCTAGGGACTAAACTAAAGTGAAGCTCAAGGCGTACACATCATGGATCACGCACCATTGGCGTCTCAGCCAAGTGCATGATTGGCACCTTCTGAAGGAATAGGGGAACCCTCTTGAATAACGTTTTGTGTAAGAGAGCACGCTATACAAAACACAGTGTGACAGGTGATACTCGGAAACAAGTGTATATGTCTAGTCTCACCATCGTGTGTGCAACTAGGCGTGCAAGTCCAACAAGCTGGTCAGAAAAGAGGCAAACCTGGCTACAAGCTCCAAAACAACAGCAAGAGGGAACCCGACAGGCGTACGGGCTCCTTGTTGTCCGAATGACAAACCGAAAGAAGCGTCAGGTGCAAAAACAGAATCTCAACATAACTGAATAATGAATGCGCAAGGATAGTGCCACTGAGAAAATGGATCCTAGGAGGTGGTCACCGAGAAATCCTGGAGAGCATGTGAGGGCGCGCCGGCGGGTGCTTGAACTGTCAAAGTAGCCGTCGAGTGTGCTGGCATACCGGCGGGTTGTGATGACAAGTCCAGAGGTCACCGTGACTCTCACACCAACACCTTTAGCGTTACGTACGTTGAGTTGTACTTGAGATAATAATTGTTGTTTTCGGCATAATGTGTTTAGGCCCTGGTTGCTAACACCTTGCTCTCCACTCACTCAACTAACTTAACTCTTTGCTCGTTTCTTGAGCTTTCAAGTGTTGCTCCCGGCGCATCCATGGTGTTGTATGTGCACCCTACTATGTGTTGGTTCTTGCGCATCTCTCATTGTGCTCTGTTGTGTCCTCTGGGCTTGTGTACATCAGCGTGCAGATGATTGACGGCAATACTTGACGCTGCTGGAGTGTCGTCCGGTGGAGCCGACACACGCTGAGGCCTACTCACACTTGATTGGAGCCTCCTCTCTGCAACAACGTGCTCAGCTCCATCGGCAGGCCTCCTCAGCGGCCGGGCCGCCGGCGGTCACTGCCACTGCAGATGCTATCTGCATGCGTCCATCACTGGATATGACTGTACCATTGCGTCTGCAGTGTCATGCTCTGCCTAGGGTCCATGTCTCGTGTTGTGTGGCAATGTTTGGCATCATGGACCATCGTAGGCACTGCCTGGGTTCGGACAGCCATAACTCTTTTCTGCTATTTTTCTAGCTGTTTCTGACCACACGGCTGCGTTTGCAGCATCACTATTATGGTATGGTTCAGTTTTAAGGCAAAACGGACGACGCCCAGGTTTTGGGCTGTCGGCCGTCTGCCAGAAAAGAGGTCTCGGTCTATTTTCTGATTGGCTGGTTAGCTGAGTAACAAGCTCTACAGAGCTGGGGGGGAGCTAGAACTTGGAGGGGTTTCCCATTGTTGCTCATTCTTCATTCCTAATCAGCCACTTTCAGTTTTTAATTATTTTTTGGCGATAACACTGGCGCACGCATTTTTGAGTAACAAACCCAGAGCATCTAGACTTTAGACTCTAGAGCGGCAGACTGAGAGGGCAGCAACCATCGAGGAAGACCGCACACTGCATCAATAATGGTTCTGCCCCAACCTGCTGCCTAGCTTTTCCATTTTGGCATCAGAGCCAGAGCGTAGCAGCACCAGCAAAAAACTGGTGTATAGGTGCCAGACAACGCCGGTGGACCCCCATACGCGCCCGTGCAAGGGAAATGTTGCCGGATTTTTTCTGGCAGCATTGACCTGCTTTGTGGCGGTGTCAGATATTTTCCCACGGCCACTTGGCCAAGGGAAATGCTACTAGATTTTTCCGGTAGCACTGACCCCCACGCGTGATGTAAGGAGGTGAGCGACAGGCCGCGTTCGACACCTGTGGGCGATGACGAATGCGGCAACGTCACCCAGGTGCAGTGTCTGGTAATAGCGAGCAGCAGCGGCAGCCTGCAGCAGCAGTAGCGGAAGGCAACAACAACGAGCAGTGGCAGCAGCAGCCAGCAACAACTGCGTTCTACAGCACCAGCTGGCGGCAGCAGCAGCTCGTAGCAGCAACAACCCACAGCAGCAAGTGTTGTTCTTCTATTCCCCATGGCCACTACTATGGCTTGACGGACAGGTTGGGCATGCACTGCTCCCTTGGAGTAAGTCCCCCAGACCTTGTTCGTGGTGCAAATCCAAGCAAGACACCAGAAGTGTAGCGTAACGGATAGCATGTTCGACTTAGGGACAACAGGTCTTGCGATCGAGCCTTGATGTGCGCAGGAGGTTTTTTGACCTTATAGCACAGGGGAAGTTTCTTAGACATTTCTCCATGCATGAGGAGAGTGCGCCACTTGGCGGTCAGTGGATGCGCCAATTGGCGGACTGGTGAGGTGGTGTGGAGTGACCACCCCAAAAGTGTCACTACCCACACACCTTAGAAGCCAGGCCTAGGACTATATGTACCAGGCTCATTCCTCATTCTAATTACACAATCTAGCCTTAGATGCTCCTCATAGAGTTGTCCAACAAAGGAACACTATAAAGAAGACACTGGTTGGTCTAAGCCCCAGGAGTTAGTCTTTGACTAGCTCCTCGCGCGAAAGTGACCAAGTGTTAAGTGGACACAGTTGCTAGCAAGTGATTGCCTAGGAACTGCTCACTGTGGAACCGTGATCCTAAGGGTGATATCTTCTCCTAGCTGAAATTCTAGGAGCGGACGGCAGGTGCTATTGTGTCGGCCCTGTTTTCTAGTCCGTTTGCCTCAGGCCGATTGACAAAGGGTTATGGGCCCACACTGACCACTTGTAAGGCACGCTTTGCTCAACTCTGGTATACTCTCTCCAAGTGCACACGCCGGCTCCATCAGCTCCATCAGCTCCATCAGCTCCAACGGCTTGGTCTGCACTTAGCACACAGGGACTAAGGACAAGCTCTGCCCTTGGAGGCACGACCCTTGTGTCCCAACCAGGACAAGCTCTGCTCTTGGTGGCAAGACCCTGGGTGTGTTGGTGTAGATGTATTCTCTGTCTGCAGGTGAACATCGGCTGGAGGGGTAAGCAACGGATCTGCATCCTAAAACCAGAAGCAGACATCAGCTAACATCAGCGTACATCGGCCTCAACACAACAGAGACGTGGGAAGCAGACAAGGGCAACAAAAATGGTTGACCAATCGGGAGGAGTGGGGGCTGCCGCATGGCAGTCTTCAAGCTCAACATTGGCTACCACAGGGCAGACCACTGGAACAAATGTGAGTGCTACGTCACTGCCGCAAGGTCTTGGACCCCTGGGAGGAATCCCCATTTTTGAGGGGATTGACTTCCCACTTTGGAGATGGCAGTTCGAGCTGGCGATGAAAGTGCGCGGCTTCATCAAGCTACTGAAGGGAGAGGAGCAGGTTCTTGCGAAAGGCACATCTGAGCATGAGGCATGGATGGATCGAAATGATATTGTCATGTCATTCCTCACCAACGCGATAGCCAAGAAGTATGTTCCCATCATTGCCGGGTACACACTGGCTTCCGAAGCTTACGACAAGCTCAAGCGCGTGCACCAATCCACCTCCCTCGCGAACAGACTATTCATCCTACAACGGCTGATCAGCATGCGGATGAATGAGGGCGAATCAATCCCCGATTTCCTACAGGAGTTTGAAGGACTCCTTGGCGAGGCTCGCCAGATGAACTGGGACCTTGACGAGAACATGCAAGCCATGATCCTCCTCATGGCGCTACCAGAGAGCTGGAGCCCAATGATCACCGTCATGGGTGGCTGGAAGGAGGACGACCTGACGTACACGGCAGTGTCTGAGTACGTGCGAAACGAGGCCATGCGCTGCAGCGGAAGTGAGGCTAACTTCTCAGCCTATGCCGCACGCTACGGTGGCCGCGGGAGCAAAGGGTCAGCCTCTGGTCAGAAAGGCGGCAGCGGAAGCGGTGGGAACAAAGGCAACAAAAAGGGTGGCAAAGAAGCCACCAACATGATGGCACAGAGCACGCCTCCAGCAAAAGGAGCGGCGCTGCTCAGGCCAGGAGCTTTTGGGCTCGACTCCGGCACCGATCATCACTCCAGCAACGACCAGGCTGGATTTGTCTCCATCAACCTTAATGGCGGTTCAGATGTGAAAACGGCAGTGTCGTCAACGCAAAGGGCGTGGGAGACAAATTGGTGAGCATCAACCTTAATGGTGCAGAGAAGGATCTACGGCTACGTGACGTGGTCTACATGCCCTCCTTTGCGGCAAACCTTGTGTCCGTGTCAAAGATAACGGACAACGACATGACAGTGGTGTTCACACAGAAGAAGGCGGTCATCGCTAGGAACGAGGACATCAAGGTCCTCTATGCCAAAAAAGATCTCGTGGCACAGGTTCCACGGGTTGACGGACTCTACGTATTGCAGACAATGGCAGCAAAGACCTCGGAAGACGAGGGTCATGCGGGTGCAGCGGAGGCAGTGGTCTTGGCACCAACACAGGAGAGCACACCAACGAGAACTGAAAATGTAACCTCTACCGCAAAGGACGAAGACGCTGATCTGTGGCACAGACGCTTTGGGCACGTTGCAAACAGCATGCTCCAATTCATTCAGCAACAACAGCTGGTCCGTGGCATGGATGGTTGCAAGAAGGATGCTGTTGGGTGTGGCAGCGTGTGTGAACCTTGCCTCCAAGGTAAGACCAAATGAACGCGCTTTGAGCGCAATGGTCGCCGCGCAGAATCAGCCCTTGACCTGATTCACACCGATGTGTGTGGACCCTTTCGCACGGCGTCAAACGGTGGTAGCAAGTATTTTATGACCTTCATAGATGACCACAGCCGCAAGGTGTGGATCTTCTTCCTCAAAACAAAGGGAGAGGTCAGAGAAAAGTTGCAGGAGTTTGTCGCCATGGTGGAGCGGCAGACCGGAAAGAAAGTCAAAGGGATGCGGAGCAACAACGGCGGAGAGAAAGAGGCATGCAAGGGCTGGTTGCGGCAACATGGGATCAACCACCAGCCCACAACGCCTTACACGCCGCAGAGCAATGGTGTTGCCGAACGGATGAATCAGACCATCCTCGGCATGGTGCGTAGCATGCTCTTTGATGCAAGGCTTCCACCGTGGTTTTGGGCGGAAGCGGCAAGAACGGCATGCTATCTTGTCAACCTGACTCCTGCGGCTGCTCTGGGAAGGCGCGGAAAGAAGAAGGGCAAGCAATAGATGACGCCACGAGAAGTTTGGTCAGGGAAGAAGCCGGACGCATCACACCTGAAAGTATTCGACTGCACCGCATGAGCAAAGGTCCAGGCGGGTGAGGGTGCCGGCAAGTTGGATTCAAGAGCACGAAAGTGCGTTATGGTGGGCTATGAGACGGCCCACAAGACATATCGCTCGTGGGACCTGGCAGGAAGAAGACTCATCACCAGGCGGGATGTAACCTTTGACGAGAGGAAACCAGGCAAGGAAGAAATGCTTGATCCCACGGAAACTCCAAAACAGGGAGAGTGGTTGGTGCTGCTAGAGTCAGGAGATCAAGCTCCTGAAAACTGGCAAGTGGTGCCAGTGCGGCAGGCCCTGAAGAAGAGTGGTGTGCCAGGGAAAGCGGATGCGCAGGCTGACGCAGCGGCGAGCTCCGACACAGAGTCGGAGACGTTCGAGGCCTCTGAGACCAGCTCGGAGGCCAGTGGCTCTTCAAAAGAGGAAAATTTAACTCCAGGGCAGCCGACACCAAAGGAGCAACAACATGGCAAACATCCACCAGCAATGCAACGTCGCAGCACACGACAAAGAAAACAAACTCCAAAGTACGACGCTGACTCTGGAAGCTGGACTGGACTGAGCTGGTCCTGTTTGGCTCAGGGAGAGCCGATCACTGTGGCTGAGGCGCTGGCAAGGCCCGATGCGGCCAAGTGGAAGGAGGCGGTGGACAGCGAGCTCGCGTCCATCGAAGAAAATGGCACATGGGTGCTGGTGGACAGACCCGCTAACGCTCACTTGGTGGGCTCAAAGTGGGTGCTCAGGTTGAAGCGAAAGCAAGATGATATCATCGACAAGTACAAGGCAAGGGTCGTGGCGAAAGGGTTCTCACAGCGCGCAGGGTCTGAGTACGATGAGACCTTCGCACCGGTCGTCATGTTTGCCTCCATCAGGTCCTTGCTTGTTGTCGCTGCCGCCAAAGACCTTGAGATCCACCAGATGGATGTGAAGACAGCCTTCCTTTATGGGAAGCTCGACAAGGAGGTGCTAATGGAGGTACCGGAAGGTGTCAAAGCACCCGAGGGTAAGGTGTGCAAGCTGGTGAAGGCGTTGTACGGGCTGAAACAGGCCCCACGGATCTGGTACAAGGAGATGGACAGCTTCATGGCTGAGATCTCCTTCGCACATTGCAA
>SZWC01014330.1:20939-37360 GCA_023375785.1 Penium margaritaceum | reverse complement strand
CAAGCCCGTCAGCACCCCCATGCCCTCCGACTGCAAGCTCTCCTCCTCCATGTCACCAAGCAACGAGGCAGACCGGCGGGAGATGCAAAACATTCCATACCAGTCCGCCGTTGGAAGCCTCATGTATGCAATGGTGGGAACACGACCTAACATTGCTTATGCAGTGGGTCAGGTGAGCAGGTTTGTGGCCAACCCTGGGCCAGAACATTGGCAAGTCGTGAAGCGGATTTTTTGCTACCTAAAAAAGACTCGGCACGTCGGACTTCGGTTTGGAGGTCTAGAAGGATCAGACTTGCTGCGACTGACATGCTACACTGACGCGGACTGGGGAGGACGGATTGATGAGAGGAAGTCCACCTCAGGGTTTGTCTGTCTTCTCAATGGTGGTGCGGTCTTGTGGGCAAGCAGGAAGCAGGATTGCGTCTCACTTTCTATTGCTGAGGCGGAGTACATTGCACTCTCCGAAGTGTGCAAGGAAACACAGTGGTTTTGCAGTTTGCTTGATGAGATCAAGGCACCACAAGAGGAAGCAACGATCATCCGCATTGACAACCAAAGTGCCATCGCTATGGCAGAGGACGACATGATCTCCCGGCGTACAAAGCACATCGATATTCGGTACCACTACTCACGTGACCTTATCGCCAAGGGTGTCGTGGAACTAGAGCATGTCGCAACCAAGAAAATGCTTGCCGACTTCTTGACAAAGCTGCTAGACAGCGACTTGCATGTTGCAGGTGCTTGAGGAGTTGGCATGGTGGATACAAGAGATGAGAACTAAAGACCAAGAAAACTGACATGCACATACACAACCTAGAGCTACAGGTTCATGCCGAAGAAAAACTACCACAGCAGGTGGCCTAAGTTGCAAGGGAGAGATTGTTGTTCTTATATGCCCCATGGCCACTACTATGGCTTGACGGACAGGTTGGGCATGCACTGCTCCCTTGGAGTAAGTCCCCCAGACCTTGTTCGTGGTGCAAGTCCAAGCGAGACACCAGAAGTGTAGCGCAATGGATAGCATGTTGGACTTAGGGACAACAGGTCTTGCGATCGAGCCTTGATGTGCGCAGGAGGTTTTTTGACCTTATAGCATAGGGGAAGTTTCCTAGACATTTCTCCATGCATGAGGAGAGTGCGCCACTTGGCGGTCAGTGGATGCGCCAATTGGCGGACTGGTGAGGTGGTGTGGAGTGACCACCCCAAAAGTGTCACTACCCACACACCTTAGAAGCCAGGCCTAGGACTATATGTACCAGGCTCATTCCTCATTCTAATTACACAATCTGGCCTTAGATGCTCCTCATAGAGTTGTCCAACTAAGGAACAGTATAAAGAAGACACTGGTTGGTCTAAGCCCCAGGAGTTAGTCTTTGACTAGCACCTCACGCGAAAGTGACCAAGTGTTAAGTGGACACAGTTGCTAGCAAGTGATTGCCTAGGAACTGCTCAGTGTGGAACCGTGATCTTGAGGGTGATATCTTCTCCTAGCCGAAATTCTAGGAGCGGACGGCAGGTGCTATTGTGTCGGCCCTATTTTCTAGTCTGTTTGCCTCAGGCCGGTTGTCAGCAAGCAGCAGTGGTGGCTAACAGCAGTAGCTCGCAGTAGCAGCAGCAGCAGTGGCAGCGAGCAGGAACAGTAGTAGCGAGTGGTAGCAGCAGCAGGCTACAGCAGCCGTAAAAACAAACAGCAGCAGCAGCTCGCTACTATAGCAGCAATAGCGAGCAGCATCTGGCAGCAGCCAGCAGCAGTTGTTGCTACTCGCAGCCCGCAGCTCACCGCGAGCGACGAGCTGTAAGCAGCAAGCCCGCTACTCGCAACGAGTAGCAGACTACCCGCAGCAAGCAGCGAGCTCGTTACTCGTAGCCCACTACCCATAGCGAGCAACGAAGCTTGTTGTAACAAACGGAAAAGAAAAAACAAAAAAGGGGACAATAATAAATCCCCCATCCCACCAGCAACTTTGCCGCGGCTGCAGCAGTCGTAATAGACGTTTCAGCAGTCATAGCAGCCACATTAGCATGCAACAACAGCAGCAATAGTAGCTACTGTTGTAGCAACAGCCGCAATCGTAGCGTCAGCAGCAGTAGCAGCAGCAGCAACAACATCAGTTATAGCAGCAGCAGCATCAGCAGCAGCAGCAACAGCAACAGAAGTAGCAGCAACAACAGTAGCAGCAGTAGCTGTTGTAGCTACACATCAAGGACACCAGCAACGGTCACTACGGACATCAGCAGTCCTCCGCTGACATCACTGCTCACGTCATCAAGACAAAGAAAAGGGGAGAAGGGAGGGAAAAAACTCTACACCAACAGCACTGCATGTAACGCGGCACCAGTTGCTGATGTCAACCGTTCTAGGCTGATGTCATTGCTGACATCAGCAACACAAAAAAAATCAAAACCCACCATGGCTAATAGCCCCAGTGGGGAGGGGTCCTCTTGTGTTGGGGGGACCCCCAACCCTCCTTTCTTGTTGCTGTTGTAGCAGCTGCAGGAGCACCAACAGCAGCAACAACAACGACAACAGCAGTAGCAGCAGCAGCCACAGTAGCAGCAGCAGCAGCCACAGCAGCAACACCAGTCGTAGTAGCAGCAGCACCAGCAACAGCACCAGGATTAGCAGCAGTGGCAGCAGTAGCAGCAGTAGCAGCCCACAAGCGTCATCACCGGCGCCTTTGAACCCCCGAACGCCATTGAGAAACAGCTTGTCGCCTTCACGCAACAGCTTGTAGTACTGCAGCCAATGGCCTCACAGACTCATACGAGTACATCACTGCCTTTCATTCCTCCTGGGCACGCTGTGTCCACTGTGTCCGCTGCCGCACATTACCTGGCGTAGCAGCAGACTCAGCACTAGCGGCAAACAATGACCTTCGTCCTTGGTCCCAATCTGGGCGCCGGCTGCAGGCAAACGGACTTTGCGATGCCGCCCCCCCGCTTCAGGCCGGCGAGTAGTTTCGGAGCTGGGAGCTTAGCTTCCGCATCTGGGTACAGGGTGAGGGCTTGTGGGCATACTATGCCCTCCCGTACGACTCCACCAAGGCCGACCAGTTGTATGACACTGGTCGCGCCGTACGTGCCCTCGTCCCCGTTGCTCCTCCGACTTCCCGCCTAGCCCTACAACCCTTTCTTAGCGAATTCACCACTGGCGGCACACCAGACCCATGACCTCACTCGTCCCCATCGCCTATCCAGCAAGGCTATGACCAGTCGTCTGTTGTGGGAGTTCAACTCCCTGCACACGGAAGAGAATGAGATGGTCATGTCCTACTGGCTGTGGGCTGAGGATATCCTCCGTCGCCTAGGCACTTCTACTCCACCCCCTCTGTCCATGCTCCTCACCATCAAGCATGGCGCCACCGCCGCATACGCCAACGTTTTTGTGCACTACTCCCAGGATATCCTCTCCACCATGGCGGCCCAGGGCACCCTCATGCCTTGGGCATACGAGCTCTTCTCAGGATTGAGGAAGGTCATATGGAGTCCCGCCTCCAGCGCACCGAGGCCCACGCCTCCCCTACCATCGCTTTTGTGGCCGTCGCTTCCCCCGTAGTAGCTACCTCCACCAGCTCCTCGTCGCCAGGGAAGAAGAAGCGTCGGAGAAAGAAGGGCAAGGGTCAGTAACAACAGCATTAGTACCAGTCAATTGGGTATATCGGTGGTGGCTCGGTCTGCCACAACTGTGGCCAGTCAGGACACAAGTGGTACACATGCCCGCTACCGACGGACGAGGTGCGCGTCATCGCCACCATGCGTCGCCAGCGGGAGTGCCGGCTCACCTTTGCCGCCGTAGCTATTGCCGCCCCTGACATCTCGACCCCGTCCTATAGCTTCACTCCTCCGACAACCACACCGGTCCCACAGACGCCAGCTCCGCAACAGCATCATCCGTAGCCATCAACTCCTCCGTTCCCTTCTTCGGTGCAACCTCATCCTATCCGGGCTCAGGCGCTGTCACTCCGCATTCAGTCTACACTCTCGGACCATCCACACGTGAGTTTCAGCTCGAGCAATTCATTGTGCTCCAGCTCGGCGTGCCTTGCCCTCCCCCCAAAGGAAGTGCGAGTTGCGTCACCTCGTGCTTGTCCCCCTTGCCCTGCATGACTGAGACTGAGCTGCGATCGTGTCCTACTTCCTCGTCTGTCTCGCCGTCTTCCGTGGTCTCCTCTGCCCCCCTCCACGACGACGTCGCGTGGCTTGATGATTGGCATTCTTGTTTCACGCCCCCTTGCACCGCGCCCGCGTCTCTTGCTTGCTGCCATGTGACTGTTAGTCCAGAACCGTGCCGATACCTCGATCATCGACTCCGGGGCCACGCATCACATAACGGCCTCTCGCAAGGCCTTTAGTATGCTTGGTCCTGTTGGCGATCTATCCGGTGTCCGGACGGGCTCCGGACAGGTGTTACCTGTCCGCGGCGCCGGCGTCGTTCGTTTACGTGGTCCTGCCGGCGATGTCTTCTTTACCGATATCCTCTTTGTCCCAGGTCTTGAGCTTAGCCTCCTGTCCGTTACTACCCTTGACCGCATGAGCATGGACGTTGTGTACTCGCGTGGTTTTGGCACTATGTCATTGCGTCCGTCCCGTCTTGTCGTTCTTCACGCCACCGCCCATGGAAACTTGTGGCACGTCCCTCCTCTGTCCTCCCCTCCTTCCGTCCCCTCCGCGTCGGCCGCCACATGCCATGTGTTTGTCACTAGTACGCTCTCTCCGAAGCACACCCGCCTCTTCCATCGCCGCCTTTGCCACGTCCATTCTGCTTCCATCGATAGCATGTTGCGCACCCAGCCAGCCAAGGGCCTCGACCCGGACACGTTCCCTTGGGCGTGCCCCACGGAGTGCATTGATTGCGCTCAGGGCAAGATGCACCGGTCCACATATCCTCAATCCTCCTCCCGTGCATCTGCCCCTCTAGAACTGGTCTATTCCGATGTCATACGTCCTCTCCCTACCGAGTTCGTCGGCGAGCGTGGACAATATGTCGACACCCTCACTAAGGACTACTCTCGCTACTGTTGCATCTTTTGCCTTTGGCAGAAGAGCAATGTTGTCTGTACCATTTAGGACTGGCTTGTCCTTACGGAGCAAGAGTGTGTTCCATCTCTTCGCCGCTTTCGCTCCGATCGTGGTGGTGAGTACATGGGCGAGACCACGAATTTCCTCGCCTCCCACGGTGTCTACCACGAGACGTCAGCGTCCTACACACCCGTTCAAAACGGGGTCTCCAAGTGGTGGAACTACACTATGGCCGACGCCAATCGTACCATGTGGGTTGATTATGGTCTCTCCGATGGCTTCTACTTTGAATCCATGGCCTACATGACGTGGGTTTAGAGTCGGATTCCCCACGGACCCCTTTCCCGCCAGCCCACGCGGTACCAGCACTGGTGCGGTCAACGCGCTGACCACCGCCTGGCTCGCGTCTGGGGCTGCGTGGCCATTACATGGCTGCCCGTCCCGCAACACGGCTGCAAGCTCGCCCCCCGCGGACGTCCTTGCACCTTTCTCGGTGTCTTTCGTTAGTCCAAGGCCTGGCACTTCTGGGATCTATCCCGGTATTGCATCGTTGAGTCCCGCGATGCCCTCTTTTTGAGGAGCTGTTTCTCCGCCATCTTATTCGCTCCGGCTCGTCTGTGTCCCTCCCGTCGCGTGGGGGAGTGGTGAGTCCGTTCTCCATCCTGCCGCTTTCGGGTGATACATTACTTAGTCTCTCTGAGCCGGTAGCCCTAGTCTTGTCTGATGGCCCCTCCGGGCGAGCAGTCCCAGTCGTGTCTGCTGGCACCTCCACGCCATCAGCCCAGTCACGCCTACTGGCCCCTTCGGGACAGCAGTCCCAGTCGCGCCCGCTGGCCCCTCCGAGCCGGCAGCCCCAGTCGCGCCTGCTAGCCCATCCGGGCCAGCAACTTCAGTCGCGCCATGTGGCCCCTTCAGGCCGGCAGCCCCAGTTGCGCCCGCTGGCCCCTCCGGTCGAGCAGCCACAGTTGCGTTGGCTGGCCCCTCCGGGCTAGCAGGTCCAGTCGCGCCTACTGGCCCCTCCGGGCCAGCAGCCCCAGTCGCGTCCACTGGTCCCTCTGTCCAGCAGCCCCGTCTGCCTCCGTTAGCCCGTCGAACTCGGTGTCATCTCGTGCCCTGCCACGCTACTTGTGAGGCCCAGGCGGTAGCCTTCGACCCAGACCGTCAGTGAGCACGCAGACCGCCGCACCGTGCCCTGTGGCGCCTCGGCCCCCTGTCGCTCCACGTGTCTCCTCCACTCCTACGATCATGAGTGGGGACCTTGGCACCAAGGTCCTCGGCCTGACCACTTCGGCCATCATTGTAGACCTTCACCCGAGCTCCGCACTGAGCTACGCCATGCTCCATCACGAGCATCAGCATGCCGTCATGGCTGCACTTACGCGCATCCCACCTGGAGCTCAAGATGCACATGCTCTCACAGTCCACTCCATAGCATGCCCGGAGGACCCAAGCACCCTACGCGAGGCTCGAGCCTCCCCTGAGGCCGCACATTGGGATGCTGCTTGTGCCGACAAGCTCGCTGCTATCCGAGAGCACCACATGTATGACCTCGTCGACCTCCCTCCAGGTTGGAAGGCCATCGGTGCCAAGTGGGTCTTTCGGCGCAAATGGAAGCCGGACGAGTCCTTGGATAAGTACAAGGCTCGCCTCACAGCCAAGGGGTTCGCTCAGGTCCACGGGGATGTTTACAACCAAATCTTTTGCCCCAGTTGGTTGGTTCTCCACTAGACAGGCGCTCTTCAGCCTGGTTGCCCAGCATGGGTGGGAGCTGCATCAGATGGACGTGAGCAATGCTTTCCTCTATGGCTCGCTGGGGGATGAGGAGCTCTACATGGAGCCGCCCGTAGGTGTCGACGACGGCACTGGGAGAGTTTTGCGGCTGCGGAGGGCCCTCAATGGTGTGAAGTAGTCGCCTTGGTGCTGGAACCAGGAGATCTGCAACACGCTCCTCCACGGTGGCCTCTTGTGCAGCACTGCTGATCCCGGACTGTTTTTCAGCCCGTGAGGTCAGACCTTCACCGCTGTTCTGGTCTAAGTCAACGATCTCCTCATTGTGTCGCCAGACATGGCTGCCATCCAGCGTGTCAAGGACCTGCAAGACACCGCCTACCAAATGAAGGATCTCGAGTCTGCCCGAGTGTTCCTGGGCATGGAGCTCGGGCATGATCGCTCCCAGGGCATCCTGCACGTCCACCAGGCTGCCTATGTGCAGACCTTGTCCACTCGCTTCGCAAAGAACCTGTCCCTCGTGCCGAGCGCATCCTCACCCATGTCACCTGATGGTGAGGTGAAGCTCAAGAGTCCTGACCCAGCCGTTGTGGGGGAGCCTATTGACGTGACCACGTATCTACAAGTCATCCAGTCATTGATATTCCTGGCGACGACGACACACCTAGACATCGCGTTCGCCGTCAACCTCCTGGCTCAGTTTTCTCAGGAGTATCGTCACCTCCACTTCGAGGCTGCGATCCGAGTATTGCGCTATGTCGTTTCGACTCCTCGGCAAGGTCTCATGTTCCGCCGCCAGCCGTATGTTGTCGCGGTGGGCTACACCGACAGTGACTGGGCCGGCAGTCCAGACGGTAAAAGTCGCACAGGATGTATCGTTCTGATTGACGGCACGGCTGTGTCCTGGCGTAATGGCAAACAGGGGTGTATTGTATGCAACACTACTGAGGCTGAGTACGTGGCCCTTGGCTCAAGCGCGTGTGAGAGTGTGTGGTTGTGTCATCTGTTGTCCGAGTTGCGTCAGTCCGTTGCATCCATCATGTTTCATTGTGACAATGAGAGTGCCATGGCCATCGCCGACAATGACGGCGTGCATGATACATGCACAACACACATCAACGTTGAGTATCACTATTTGCGTTCATTGTTGCATGAAGGAAGCATCAGCATTGTGTGGGTGGAGACAGCACGGCGGCTGGCTGACTTCTTGACCAAGGAACTCAAGCGTGACTTGTTCAAGAAGGCTGTGAGTTCGGTCGGTATGGATCCGTGAGTTGTCCCTTTTTGTCCTTGCGTGCATCTCTACGTGCCCTAAGGGAGTCTAACTGTTGATTGTGTCTCTGCCCGTCCATGTGCACTACGCCTGAGTCATGGGGGAGTATTGGCTTTTGCGCATCTCTCATTGTGCACTGTTGTGTCCTCTCGGCTTGTGTACATCGGCATGCTGATGACTGATGGCGAGACTCGACGCTGCTGGAGTGTCATCCGGTGGGGCCGACACACGCTAAGAATTGGAAAAATTGTAGGGCGTGCATGCCCATGCAAAAATGAATATGACCTGTGTATGTAAGTGTGATGCAAGACGGCAAGAATTTGGCTAAGTCTAGAACGTTGAATATAAAAGAACCATGAGAGAGTACAAATGAGCCCCTAGCAGGCTTATGTAGGGGCACCGGCAGCTAGTCGCACCGGGCCCCGTCACCCCCGCTAAAACCAAACGAGTCAGCGAGAAGAACACACTACGTACACCACGATAACAATCAACGGTGGTCTCCTCAATGCACCGGAACAGCTCTCCGAGTGCCCGGCTCTCGACCACCGAGAAAATACGAGTAGTGCTAAAAAATCTCGGAATCAGCGTCCAAACATCACACACAACTTTCCGAACACGGAAGTACAAATACAGCCACTGGGTCTCCTCGTCGCACCGGTACAGACCACCGGGTACGCGAGTTCCAACCCACGGAGAAAACTCTCATAGCTCCCGAAAAGCCCACAGGGCTGCCGGAACGCATCGACCGCGTCTCGCCGGCGCTGTCATAAGTGCTAGAGAAGTCTTGGTATAGTCCAGAGGCCCGTCGTATCGTCACGCCCTCATCTACCATGTACCGCCAACGTGGGTACATGGATAATGCATCAGCGTCAGTCGTGACGGGTGGAAGCCACACAAACCAACACTGCCCCTGGCTGACATAGCCGTCCACACGAGAGCAAATGAACGAAGGCACGGAACAACAACGTATCCCAAACCGCAGTCTGCACCTCTTAACCACACACATACTCATCTGTTACCCATCTAAGGTCTCCCTAGACACTGGCACATCCCACCAAGTGTCCGGGTCTCGACATGTGAGGAGTGATGCACACGCACACAAACCAGTGTAATGCACATCATACACATGTCAGACGACAAAATGGTCTCCTCGTGGCACTGGCGGTACCAGTGCCTGGGTCTCCACCACTACGAGCAATCCAGCAGGTGTCTGTGTGCCGACCACAATATCATCATCAATCAACACATATGATCATAGAGGTTCTCCTCGTAACACGGGTGTACCTCACCACGTGTCCGGGTCTCGACCACAATGAGCAAGACACGGGACTCCATGGTCTCCTCGTGACACTAGTGCAACCGACCTAGTGTCCGGGTCTCGACCAACAGAGTGCGGCTGTTGTATGCTCATAGCAGAGTATAGACCCCTTGCCATGCATCTCTAATACCGTCGCGTCACGTCGAGGTACACACAACACTCCCCCTAGGCAGATGAACCTGGAGGCAATGTCCTCGACGCAGATGCTGATGCCGTAGCTGAACAGATCCTACGCGATGAATCATGTGATCTCTGCATCATATAGAGATAACTCCCCCTGTCATGTACGAGTCGGCTCCCTCCCTCAAAGGCAAAGTGGTGTCTCCGGCTACAACTCCTCACGTCACAACTCCATCACTTGTAGTGTACCAGTCCTCGCCTGACTGCCAAGGGTCCCAACTCATAGTGTCTCCTCTGTGCACTCTATCGCGATGCATCTGTGTACGCCAGAGGAAAGGGAATGGGCAAGCAGCACGCGAGCGTGGATGAAGTGGCAGAGCTGGCCTCCGAGGCGGGATAGGGCACCCTGAGGTAGAGGAGTGTATGGCCAGTAGAAGAGGGTTGGAGCTACGAACCGGATCACCACTCATGGACAAAGGTGACGATGGAGCAGTTGAGTCGAGTGAATGAAGGTGCGCGATGGCAGCCGCACAAGGATGAGCTATGACGGAGTCGACAGGAGCAACGATGGAGGAAAGTGAAGGCACGCTCAGCTCTCCTATGGTAGTGTCTCTATCGAATGTCTTATTCAGAGCTGCTACAAGATCCTCCCCGAGTATGGGTGTGCCAGATGCTGGTGGCGGAAGGCTCGTGCCGATAGTAGTGATGCTCTCCTCCTCTAAGAATCCCTCAAGCGTTGTCATCATGTCTCACTGCAACATCACTACACACTCTTGTAGGTCGGTGTAATCTGCTACAGACATGTGGAGGTGGCCCACGTCTGCCTTGCGTAGCATAAACTTTGCCTCAGTAGATACTGCACATGCAAATTGCAGAACTCGTGAGTACAGCTCTATCTGCATCTCTGTTGCTGAAGACGATGGAGCCGATGCTGCTGTATCCTCCTGGGGGTCAACCAAACTCGCAATGTGATGAGACGCTGAAGCATCAGATGGAGCTGCACGTGTCGCATCAACACCACAACTCGTGTCTGTCATACAAGGAGTGAGGGGTTGCATGCCGAGAGAGAAGGAAAAGGAGGAGTTGTCAGAGTCCGTGGAGCATTTGGACATGTCGTCCGTGCAGGTACTGCCACTCTCAACGTCGATGTGATCAACAAGGTTACCAACAGGTGAACACGAGAGGGCAGAACTCAGCTCCTGCTGACAAGGTGACTCCATCCGCGTGCACGGATCTGCTCTAGTGTCGTTGACTGCCGCCGTAGTGGATACGGGTGTGTAGGACTCCGGCTCAACAATGCCCATCAAGGCAACCAGCAAGCGTAGCTGGCGCTCACGCACTGTCTCGCCAGGAAGGCTGGTCGCCACCACCTGCTCGATGATAGAGTGAGGACCACCATCTGACTCCGTCATGTATGTCGCTACTCCGTCGTGTGTACGCGACCTCGGAGACTCAGGGAACATGGGTGACTCCTCACGTTGAAGCTAATCCTCAGGAAGCGTAGATGACACGGTGAAGCCTACTGAGTCTGCTGAACCACATGTCCAAGTAACATCTCTCAGAACTGCTACTCTCAAGAATGCCTCAACCTCTAAAATACCGGCCGGCCGACTCTAGTCATGCACTACAACCGCCGTCGGGCTGGAGTGAGTCGCGTGCGCCAACGCCCCTGAAAATCCATATGGGGCATCCTGATCTGCAATGGACTCCTGTGCCACCGCCAGGTCGCTACCGATCGGAGTCGCGAGTGGCACCACCAAGGCACGCGGGACCTGCACTCCTTCTGATGCAACCTTCTACTGCAAAACGTTCGACTAATGCTCCAGCGTAGATGTCGACCTCGATAACATGCATGTCCTAAGTACTACTCCATCCGCCGGACTGGTGGGAGTTTGTTGCACACCATCCCCCAAAAGTCTAATAGATGCATCCCGATCCGTATGAGATCTTGTGCCACCCCTGGGCCTCCACCGGTCGGAGCCGTGAGTGGCACCGTCCAGGGACGCCGTGCCTGTGCTCCTCTTGATGTCACTTGCTGCTCTGGAAGATGTGGATCCAGCCTGGATGATGACAGGCAAGTCTCCACAATGAACGCCATGTCGGGATCAGACTCCATGCCATGTGCTATCACCATATCATCTGAGTCTGCTTGAGCGGATGCTCGGGCAGCACGGCCTGGCACGAGTGCAGATCCTGTCGCTACGGTCACAACAGGCAATACGCGGTGACCACACTTCCCCTCGACAGGTACCGCAATGGAAGCCGAGGAGGTGGAGGGTGTATCAAAACCGAGGCTAGTACGGCGTGCGGAGCACTGACGCCGACGCCATGGAGACACACGACTGAAACCACTGCATGAAGACATGTCATCGTGAAATGGCGTCATGGTCACAGGAGAGTGGAGGATTGAGAGGATGGTGGTAGCTTGGGACAGGCCGACAGGTGAAGCTGAAGGGACACCATTGAATGAGGAAGAAAGAGAGGATGAAGGAGATGTGGTCGAAGAGGCCGTCGAAAAACTAGTAACAGAAGCACGCTCAGTGACGATGAGGTCACAAAGCGCTACACCATCTGCCGTAGGCCGTGGATCTCGGCGAATATGCTCGCCAGAGGTCCAGCTAGGGGATCTACCAATACAGGCTCAGACGAGGATGAAACCAAGGTGGATGCCAGCCGCGAGGGTGCATCTAGCAGCAACGCCAACCATGACGTCTATCACCATAGTAGTAGCAGGCGAAGGCGCAGGGCGCCTGCTCAAATGTCTACGCACTCATCTCTTGTGTTGGACGATACATAGGTGCCGAGGGCACCTACTCCCGGTGGTAAACACCAAGCCGCGGGAGAGGATGAGGCCACTAGGTACTATCACTCATAGAGGTCACGACATCGAGGTCAGCAAACGTGACCAGACGGGACGAGCTGCATTACCACAGCACGCCCGGAGACTAGAGTCCGACTAGCTACGGCTACTAATGCTGCTGCCACTAATAGAGCAAAGACGGCTCCAAGAAGAGAAGGGGTGGAGGCTGCACGTGTGGCTGCTGTTCCAAGCGGTAGACGACCCAGCCCTTGGAGATGGAAAGACTCGAATCCGCCGTCGATCCTACGGAGTGAAGTGCGCGCACCAATCCACGAGCCCCAGGGAGACGTCGGTCCAGGACACGTCTCGAAGTAGAGACCGCCGTCGAAAACACAATCAGATGTCGGCTGGGAATGCAAAATAGCGCTGTAACAACCGCTCTGTACTAAGCAGTCGTCGACATTGGACCGCCACATCCGCTGCTAAGCTGTTGTTGTTGCTGAGGCTGGTACTACTATTGTTGGCGGTGAGATGCCGGGCTATGCTATGGCCCCGCACGATGGATTGAAACTGTCTTTCCCCTCCTTTTTTTAATTTATTCTCGCTTCTCGCCCTCACCCTCGTGTGTATTTTTTTCTATTCACCACCCGCTCTCGGGTGCACCCCCTCCATATATTTTTTACCACTCGTACCCCTTGTTCTTGACTGCCCCAAAGTTGGGGCAATTAAGAAAATAGGGGGGTTGGGGGGGGTGTCCGGCTTGTCCGGCCCTCCCTCCTGTTCACTGCTCGCTCGCTTGCTCGCTGAGCGAGCGAGTGAGCGAGCGAGTGGCAGATGTAGGGGGGAGGGGGCCGCCCCTCTCCGCCATCGGCCCCTCTGTCGGTCGGCCGACAAGGCCGACGGGCCCCTCCAAGGGGTCCGTCGGAGGGGCTCGACGGGGCCCTCTGAGGGCCCCCTCGAGGAGAGGAGAGGGGGCGAACGGGGCGGACAGGCCCCCTCGGAGAGGCCCCCCTGATGGGGGTCGAGGGGGTCCATCCGAGGGGGCGAGGGTCCTAAGAGGAGGGTTACGAGGCCCTCCTGCAGTAGCAGCTGCAGTAGCGGGTGCAGCTGCTGCGATTGCTGTTGTTGCTGCTGCTTCAGCCGCTGCTGCTGCTGCTACTCTGTGAAGCAGCAGCAACAGCTGCTGCTTGATGCTGCCGCCGCTGCTGCTGCTGCTGCTTCCGTTGCTGCTGCTACTGCTGCTAAACCGTGTTGCAGCCACTGCTGCTGCTTGCTGCTGCCGTAGCTGCCGCTTGCTGTTGCCGTCGCTGCTGCTTGCTACTGCACGCTACTGCTACTGCCGCCGGTGCTGCAGTTGCTGCTGCTGGTGCTATGTGAGGTTGCTGCGAATGCTAGTGCTGGTCGCTGCTGCTGCTGCTAACGCCGCTACTGCTGTTGCCGTGAGCGACAGCTCTGTCGCCACTGCTCCTGTTGCGTGGCACTACAACTGCCGCGACTGCCACGTTCCCTGTTGCTATTGCTGTTGCCGCCGCAGTACTAATGCTGCTGTGCGCGGCTCACCGCCCCTGTGGCGTTCACGTGCAGTCCTTTCGCGCTCCCTCACGCTGTTGCCAGCGTGGCGCCACGTGGCGCGTTCTCTTTGCGTTCCGCCCACTACTGCTGCTTCTGCTGCTCACACGCCCCCATATGCTCTGATACCAAATTGGAAATATTTTAGGACGTACAGGCCTATGCAAAAACGAACATGAGCTCTGTGTGTGAATGCGATGCAAGACGGCAAGAATTTGGCTAAGTCTGGAACGCTGACTATAAAAGAACAAGGAGAGAGTACAAATGAGCCCCTAGCGGGCTTATGTAGGGGCACCGGCAGCTAGCCGCACTGGGCCCCGTCAACCCCACTGAAGCCAAACGAGTCAACGGGAAGAACACACTACGTACACTGCGATAACAATCATCCGTGGTCTCCTCGAGGCACCGCAACAGCTCTCCGAGTGCCCGGGTCTCGACCACCGAGAAAATACCAGCAGTGTTAAAGAATCTCGGAATCCGCGTCTAGACATCACGCACGACTTTTCGAACATCGGAAGCACAAATACATCCACTGGGTCTCCTCGTCGCACCGGTACAATCCACCGGGTGCGCGTCTCAACCCACCAAGAAAACTCTCCTAGCTCCCGACAAGCCCACAGGGCTGCCGGAACGCATCGACCGCGTCTCGCCGGCGCTGTCGTAGGTGTTGGAGAAGTCTCGGTACAGTCCGGAGGCCCGTCGTGTCGTCATGCCCTCCTCTACCATATACCGCCAACGTGCTACCCCAACCCGCTGCCTAGCTTTTCCATTTCTATGTATAAGCTTGATGCTAGAAAGCCCCCTGCCTAGTGTCTTATGCTAGTAGGCCTTCATCACCTGCAGGTTCTACATGCAAACCCTGGTCAAACAACACCCCGCATCACATTCGGGCGTCTCGAGAGAGGATTTGTGATGGATCAATGGGCAACCTGACATCAGCAGTCCGACAAGGCGTTCATGCTTCATCGCGTTGGCGCAACATCAGCATCGAAATGACGTTTGGAGGCAAACCGGGGGCATTGTGCTATTAAACCACAAATAGGGGGCACGGTTCAACGGGGGCATCCCACCCGCCCGGCCCAGTCGCCCCCCATCCATGCTGATTATCCCAGCAAAAGGAAACCTGGGTAAAAGGAACTAGATCCTACCCCTATGAAGCACTCAGGAGCGTGTAAGAGTGCCATACGATGAGAGCCAGGAGACTGACACCCTTAGATGTCCCAAACGTTACACCAACCAATAACAAACCCTGGTTTGTCCTTGAGGGACTGGAGAGGTTCTGGCAACGTTACTAGAGAGGTCTCAGGCTCCAGAGGTTACCAAGGATCATGAGGGCGATAAATCTCACTTAATGCTCATGTTCGCTGGCATGTCCTGTATAGACAGTCACAGCATATATACTTGAATAGGCAGGCTGGGATGTCTGTCTGCACCTGTAGTCCACCAGCACATGGAGCAATGCAGAGCCCCAAAGCACCATGACACCCTCTCCTGGCGCTTCTAGCTCCCATGTGCTTGCGTGCTTGCACGACAGGCACTGCCGTCAAGAGCACTGTTTTCTTGCGAGATTGCCACCCACCAAAATGTTCACACTGCCCCCCTCTGGCTTGCTTGGCCTCACCGTCGCCATGGCCGAGCCCTCTCCCATCCAGACAAAGGAGGGTCAAAGAGGGTCTCTCAACTGCAGGACGACTTACTATGAGCCAGCAGCCGCAGCATTGCCAGGTGCCAAAACACATGACAGCCATGTGCCATGTGCTGCATGATGATGTTCACGACTGGCATGCCCACACAACCCCAGAGCACAGTCTGAAGGGTGCAACGCTACTCTTGCACTTGTCCCCATGCTTCCTTCGCACTAACCACACCCCACAAGCCCACAGGCCTGCAGGGTGTCCGCTAAGGCCTGTGCCCCACTCCAAATGAGTCACCGACACAGTTTATGCCATGCCACCATGTGACATCCATTCCACCTCTCGCCGCTTCACTCCCAACACCTACTGCACTTTTCCCACAGACACCCACCCTATTCCCCCGCCGCCCCCTCCCCACCCCTCTTTCCCTGGAACATGGCTTGAGGTCACGTTACCATCGCCCTACACCCCCACCATCACACCCTTCAGTACGTGTGGTGACAGCTGCTGTGCGTAAGCGTAGTGACGCCCGCATCAGCACCTCTGCAGCCGTGCTAGTCTGGCTTAGAGCACGGGAGCAGAGCGTTTGAACGACTTGCAGCGCAGAGTACCTGTGCGTGGCGATGGCAAGAAGATGTGGTCCAGCTCCTGGTCGAGGCGGCTCATGTCCGTGTCAATCTGCTTCGACCACTCCGGCAGCTGGCGGTGTGCAATGTAGTGCGCAATGACTTTGAGGATGCGCGGGTCACGGAAGTAGGAGCCATGGTTGAGGTCCAGCTTGCCCGTGAGCTCACCGAGCCTCGCCTCAAACATGAGACACAGCGCCTTCAGCTGCCGCTCAAACTCCTTCTGCTTACACTCTCAGCAGTGCATTGCAAGGACGTAAGCAGAAGAGAAGAAGATGACAAACAGGAGGAGGTGGAGGATGGGAGGACAAGGAGGAGGAGGAGGAGGAGGAGG
>SZWC01014329.1:0-10406 GCA_023375785.1 Penium margaritaceum | reverse complement strand
TAAAGCTGCTCGGGTGGAGCAAAAACATTGAATTGGGTGAGTTCAGGTTCATCACCCTTCTCCCCGGTGAGGTTTCTTTGTGCAAAAGCAACCTCCCTAAGCAAAAGACAGAGTGCTTGCCATGCACGTGCTTGGTTGTGCAGTGGAAGGTGTTGGAATCTACCATAAACGCGGCGCTTGCAAGGCGAAAACGCTGCTTGGGACCACCTCCTTGAACCGCCGACCTGCTACACTCAACCATAGCCTGCGAGTATAAAAGCTTGTCACTAGTCTCATTTTTTAGATGCTGTAGGCTTCTGCTCCCCTGTCACTTCAGCGACCTGCTTTGACGACAGTCTTCAACTATATGTGCCACTTACTTTAGCGACACCCAGTTGTTGCAACACGGCTTTGCTTTAGATTAGGCACTAAGCGTGCCCCACGTTTGTTCTTGGTCTGCACGAAATGTTTCTTGACACTTCTAGTAGCTTCAAATTCATTGCATTATGACTGCCGTCGCAGCTGCTATAGTGGACGTCGCAAGCATTTTCGCTCATTGATTTCAATTTTGTCGGCCAAATACCTTTTTGCCCCACCTTTTCTACCTACTATTCGGACTACCCTTCAAGGGTACCCTGATTTGTGTCAACCAAAAACACGCCCCATCCACTGTTTTTTATATGCAACCTACCGGCTGCGTCGATCGGAGCTCGCCATGGGTCCACCGGCCACCTAGCCTTGGCCTTGGCTTCTTGCGCGTGGCCCTCCGCCACCATCGCTCGCTTGAGGGGAGGATATCTGTCCTGTTGTTTTTCTTTTTGTCTCAGTTGGTCCTCTTGGGCAGAGGCCTCGTGCAAGGCCTTCCTTGCTGCTCGCTGGCCAGCCTCACTATCGTCACGGCAAGTGGCTTCGTAAAAGCCTATTGTCGCTTGAAGGCCTTCCTACGCAGGTGCTTGTTGTCGCAACAGGCATATCGGCGAGTACGCCATCGCGGCGAGCTAGTGCAACGTCCAACGTGGACGTCGCTCCCCTCCCCCCCTCGC
This sequence comes from Penium margaritaceum, assembly GCA_023375785.1. Taxonomy (NCBI): domain Eukaryota; kingdom Viridiplantae; phylum Streptophyta; class Zygnematophyceae; order Desmidiales; family Peniaceae; genus Penium; species Penium margaritaceum. Next base: position 9,384 of record SZWC01014329.1, on the reverse strand, counting down.
TCGGCGCTCCCCTCCTCTTGATCCCTAATTCTTCTCGTGACAACGAGCTTTCACCCTTTGTTTTTCTTTCTTGGCGAGTTTTTCGCGTAGCTCAGGGTGCACTACTCGACCTGCTGGTGGTCAAATTCCCATATGCAACTCAGTAGCTATGTTTGGCTTCAAGTATTCCCTTTTTATAAAGAATGCTTTGAGCTTGTACTTTGAATGCCGTAGCTAGAAGAAAGAAGGTGAGCTCCACATGCAATGAGAGCTTCCTTGATGACGATTAAAGCAGTTGCTTGATGATGCTGATTGTTACTTCTCCTGCTATTGCTATCGCTTTGCTGCTACATCAACTACTAACAAAGGAGGATCCATGGCGGTAAGAAGTAACCCTGCCCTCCAATTGTATTCTTAGCAAGAGGTTACCCGAAATGGGTTTTCAACGCTATCAAAATAAAATATACATTCTGACAATTATTTTAAAACACCACGTAGTCTGTAATAGACAAGTGACGCATCCCATTTTTTGCAGACGTTGCTGCTTCTGATTATGCTCCTTCTATTCGTACGGGTGGTCCTTGTTTCCACCTTCTAAAAGGCACCCCAACCAAGTTAGCTTTATAGCTCTGATCCGCATGACAGACGGGCATAGCTACGTAGCTTTGATCGCATGATCACAACAAGCTGCACCAAGGTCATTCGTGGACCTCGGACTCCTCGCCTTCACTCCGACAGTTATCCCAACTGGTGGACTGCTACTTCAGCTCCTGTTGTGGGATCAGTTGCTACTAGGCAAGGTGTTCGTGGAGAAAGACGTGTGGTCGTGAGGAGCGAACATGCCCCTCCACAAGTTTTCCGCCTTCAGGTAGAAAACAAAGGACGAGGTTCTCGACTACTCCGAAGGTTCAACGACTCTGTCACAAGTTTTGACTGGCTGCAGGATCATGTTATAAGCACCTGTGAGTAGATTGCCCATCTTGCCAGTCTCCATGCATGCCGCCTTTGTCATGACAAAATAACTGCTTCCACCGGCCACTCTGGCAGGATTTTTCCATGGAGCATAACTGCTCCATTCACACATACCACCAGACACGTGGTGGGCTTATTGCGTCCACCTAGTGCCCCGAAAGGATTTAATCACGAAGCGTTACTGCTTTAATTGTGCATGCCACCCCACATCAGGGGGGCTTACTACATCCACCTGCCGCCACGATAGGATTTTATTTCACGAAGCACAATTGCTTTGTTTGTGCATGTTGTATTGCAAGCTGCTTCAACGGCTTGACAAATGTTTTCACTATGCCTTGCCCTAACTCCAGGATCTCCTTTGCTATTCCTTTAGCAAAGTGTACTATTGTTGGCAAAATGTGTTACTCGTGATGTCAACACTGCTCCTCTTGAAGCTGATGTCTATGTTGTAACCAACTATTATGTCGAGCTCCTGAATCCCTTTTTTTGTTTTAGGAGTCCCTTTTTCTTTTTCCTTTTCTTCCTCTTCTGCTACTTCCCAATGCGTCCCATGGACCCATCCCTTTCAAAGCGTGGTACGATCATACCTGGGCTACTACTCCGGATCCCATTCGAACTCCGCAGATAAGTGTTGGGATGGGTGACCTGACGGGAAGTCCTGGTGTCGTACCCATTTTTATCTCCCAAAGGCACATCGGATTCCTCTGCGAGACTAGGGAGGCGAAACTAGGACGTGAATGGCGCACGTGCGCCCTACTTGCACCCTCGTTGCATCCTACTTGAGCCCCAGTTCTGCCCTATTTACTTGCGCCCTGCTTGTGTCCTACTTGCGACTTATCTGTCCTACTTGCACCCTACCTGCGCCCTACTTGCATCCTACTTGCGCCCTAATTCCACCCTCCTTGCGCCCTACTTGCGCCCTACTTACGCCTTACTTGCGCCCTACTTGCACCCTAGTTGCGCCCTACTTGTGCCCTACTTGCGCCCTACCTGCTGACAAGCATGTCTGCCTTTGTGTGCTCGTCAGTATTGGGTTGGTGGTGGTGGGCTGCTGTGGACCTGCCACCATGCTGCTTTGTCATGAATCGAGTCAGTGTTGATACAACTACAGCATGTTATCTCATTATGTGAGCTCCCACATACTCGTGACTCCATACACAAGCACCGGTTGCATCAGTGCTACTCTTACAAGTCGTAGGCTGGATCTAGCTTGGTTGCCCGCTGCGTACGTAGTGCATGCTGCTATCACGTTAGGTCGGTACAAGCTGATGAGGAGTCAGCTTGTCATGCACTTTGAGGCTCATGAGAACCACTATTTCTTATTGGACACACGTCCACCTCAGCTGCTCTGCTGTACCATTAGCATATAACTACTGAGTTTTGTTCTCTTGAATGGAGCATGAGAACTCCATCACAGATCCAAAGCCGCTATTGCTTCATTAGTCAGCTTGTTGACGTTTGGCGACGCGTCCAACCTTGTGACCATTAGTACTAATACGTTTCTATCAAGTAGGCACTTTCGTTGCGACTTCTACTTGCCGTTGTCAGGCTGTTGATTGCGGTGTGGTTGCTTGGTTACCACTCCACCCTCCATGAGCTCTTGCAAGACGGCCGCTTTCCCTTGGCTCAGTGTTGTTGCCGATGGCTTCCTTGCTTGTGACACGCAAAGTAGTGCATAGAGTGATGTCAACCCTCATGACATCATTCTATGGGTATTTGCGAAGTACTGTTGCTTGTTGACAGCTATTTCTTGTGGCACTTGAAAGCCATGTGGCACTGCTGCATGCTCTTACTGTTGCAATGGTGTAATTGTGGATGCTTCGAGGGATACCACAAGAGTTTGCACCTTCCTCCATGAGTAGATGAAGTTGACTTTGTCTGCAAAGGACAAATAATCTTTGACATATGAAGAGGAGAAGTGAGAGGTGGCAGTTGTGTAGATGGCATACATGACGATGATGAAGCCTTATTCAACTTCAAAGCCTCATTTTGTTATTAGATCTGCATCACTTGACCTTTGGGTTGAGCTACCTAGGCAGCAAGCAGCTCACAAGTATGCCGCTCTAGTTGGCAAAGGAGCTACTGCTTGCCATTTTCTACTGCTGCTCTATGATTTCAAGTTTGAAAGCTTGCTCCCGAGATGTCTCATGTTCAACTGCATCAAGAAGTTGTGGTACGAGTGCCATAGATGGCACCTCCGTTACAACGTGCTTTGGCTTAACCACATATAGCTGTGTTATGCCTGCCGTTGTAGATTGTATCACTGGCATTTACACTGGCATGAGAGCTTGTGGCATGAACCATGCCACATCTACTAGCTAGAGTGATGTAGTTGATGACGATGGTAGTCATGCCAGTTGAACCTGATGCTGGAGATACACCTACTTATGAATCTGGAGTAACTGCTACAGAAGCTTTAGACGGTGAGCTTGAAAACTCATGTCAATCAACTACAAGCACAATACTCCATTTGCACGCACGTTATCGTGACCTTTTCCAATGCGCCTCATCTCTAAAGAACTTTGCCTCTTTAGCTAGTGCTTGCTCTCTCCTTGGACCACATCCTTGATCCATGCACAAGCTTGGCATTGAGAGGTTATTTAGTTGTTGAGAGTCCATGTGTGGGCTCTCTATATTGAGGTCACTCAAAGCGTCCTCTATGTCTCCATGTGTGTAAGGTCGCCACGTCACGTGCTCACTCTGCCACTGGTGAGTGATGACAGTGGTTTTTGTCCTTAGAAGCTTATGTCATAACATCTACTTCTTGCTTGCGGCACGAGTCTGCTACTCCAATTGCATGTTGAGTATGTCCAGATGTCCTTGTGCTTTGACACCATGTTGAGTTTTTTAAGCATTTAGTGACAAAGTTACCGCGTGCTCTGATGCAGCAAGGGGTCTTGCTGCTGTCTAGGACCTGTGTGCCCAGCAAGGCAACCCTGTACTCCAATGTGCAAAAGTGGAAGACTAGAATCAAACTTGTAACTGAAAAGACTATCAAGTACAAACATGGTCTGAGAAACAGCGATGAAATACAGCTCAGCTCAATGCTCTGATACAACCTACCCCATCGAAGGGTGCAACACCTTGTTAGGTCGTCAACGTTATCGTTGCAAGGGTCTTAGCACGATCACCATACTTTCAGGTGAAATGGCCTCCAGGTTGTCAAGGAGCCTCCTCTCCATGCTGGCAGTTATTGCTAGACTTATTGGGTAGTCAAAGGACTTCAGACCCTCCTACCCAAGCTGGTAGAATGTTGTTAGGCTTACTAGGTTGACACAAGGGAACTCTAGCAAGACACACAACAAACCTAAATCCTCATAACCAGGATGACAAAGCACTGCCAAACACATTGGGTCCATTGAGGGAGACTCCAAGAGTCTGACTGTCCAGACAGAATCAACTATGTAAAGTAGAGCTAAGGTTAGACACTAACTCTAGGCTTTCACGCCTAGACAAAACTCATGGCCCATGTATGGGCAACGTGAATTAAGAGAGCTTAAGCTAGGCAGCTTGAGTATTTCACGTAGCCTGGCCACTAGTGCTAGGTAGTCGGGCCTTCAGGTAGTCAGGGGCGTCCTCCTGCCCAGGCTGGCAGACTGCTGCCAGGCTGACTAGGGTCTTGAGATGAGAGCATCTTCAAAGTCTTTGTCTAGAGGCGTTGTGTGGCAAAGATGTAACTCTGGTCGTTGGAGTTGATGTTGGAGTTGCTTGTTAAGTTACTGCTGAGTTGTTGGACCGATTTCAGTCTGCTTTTATTCAAGGATCCTGACAAGTTGACTAGCTGCATTATGCCCAAAGGAAGCTTCTTACTACAAGGTCGTAGCTTTCTCCTCAAGGAATCTTCTTGGTCCGAGGCACGCAGCTTCCTCCTCAAGGAAGCTTCCTAAATGCTGGCAACTTGGCCATGGTTCCAGCTGCTGAGTCGTGCATGTTGCCGCTAATGCAGGGCAGACCCCACTCTTTTCTTGCATGTAGTTGCTTAGTCGTGCATGTAGTATGTGATGTAGTTGTTGAGTCGTGCATGTGGTAGTTGCTTCAATGCTGAGTCGTGAATGCACCACCTGATGTAGAGTGGTCCTTGCTCTAAAGTCGTGCTTGCATATGCTGATGCAAGCAGACCCAACTGTCGAGTTAGGTGTAGCCCCACCCTGACTGGTCTCGGCCAAGTATCCAGTATTGCTTGCTTGCACTATGCAGCTACTGACCAAGGTGGGCCATCAGGCATGCACAGCCTTACTATGCATGTAGCACTCAAAGATTCAGGCTCCTTCCCCCCTTGGACCTGGATGCCAGAATTAAATCTGGCCTATACATAAAAAATTCTTGGCCGAGCCGCACCCGGGTATTTACCGATTGAAATTTGTAACTTCGCGTATAAACCTCCAATTGTCGATCTGACTACGTTGTTTCGAAGCTGACGCCCAGCGCAATCATCGCCCACTCTAAGACTTATGACATGATTTTAACTATGAATATAATTCATTTGTTACAATCTATAGTTATAAATACAAAATTCATTGTTTTATTGTTCATTAGTATTTATCATTAGGAAAATATATGTTTGAGTACTTGTTTTGTTCATGGCATGGCCAATATGGGAGAAATTGTCCACATCACATCGACATATTAATTTCAAGTAAGTGAAATGGTGTGAATTTCAAGGGAAATGAATGAATAGTGTTTCATTCACTTGTCATCGTTTTTCATTTTCTATTTAGATGTTTATGCCATAGGTGTTTAATGGAGTTATTTGCATGTCTCATTGAAAATGAAAAGTCAAGACCTCAAGACACCGAAACTTTTTCATATCACAAGGCAGCGGCAAAGTATTATCACATTGGGTCCATTGTTTTTAGAAGAGTAACTCAAGTTGGATGTTGACCCGCTGTTAGAGGTACAGTGTTTTCTCTGTTCACCTTATCTCACCTTGGTTTGTAGTCCGAAGCTAGAAGATGTTAAATAACGTCCAAAAAGACAGAGAGAGCAAAGGACAAAACCTTTGATAGATTCAACGGGCCGAGCTCGATCGATTTCGGCTTTGTGTTTCATGCGGCCGACGAAGCAGCTGTCGTCACAGATCGAACTCGAGCTCGTCTGAACGCTGCATGGCTATATCCAAAACGGCAGTGCGAGTGGCGACAGCAGACAAGACTCTGGCGATGCCTTTTCGCCTCGCCCATAGTGCAGCGACTCTTCCTTTTTCGAGTTGCTGTCAACCGCGGACATGTGGGGTGATAGTGTCCTTCTTCCATGAAGACTGGATGATGGAATGTAATACATGAAACAAACGGAAAGCCATCTGCGACTCTCTTGGACACGCCAGGTACTCTGGGGCTGGATCCCTGTTCTAGAAATGGCTGTAGCGCCTCATCCTTTCACAGCTGCTGCAACCCCTTCTGCCCACCCAGCCACCGTGAAGGCCGAACTGCAAATGGGAGGAAATGCGGCCATCTATGCGGCGGGCAGCAGNGCCAATCCGTTTTCAGCCACCAGCGGCAGCTGTGCACCCTCTCCATGTGGCAACAGACTTTGCTGCCGGACAGCTGTAGCGCTTTTCCAGCCAAGAAGCAGACGGAGGGCGTCCAGATTTCCTGAAACCAACTTTGAAAGGAGAGTTGCTCCAGAGAGGCGGCATTGGCGAAAGAATAGAAAATCGCAGCTGTTCGGTGACCTCAGCATTCAGGAGCGCAGTGGCGCTCGGCCAGGCTCGTCCTTTGCTCTGTGGGCAGCCACAGGCGACGATGGCGAGGGTGTTTCGCCGTCCACTTCGTCGTCTACACAGGATGTGCGTTGCCTTTTGACTTTTACTCTTGCTGTGTGTAAATCTTGTTGGAATGCCACTGCTGCGTTTGAAACTTGCTGGAATGCCACTGCTGTGTTTGAAACTTGTTGGAATGCCACTGCTTTGTCTGATTTTTGTTGGAATGTCACTTCTTGAATCTGGAGCTCGTCTCATGCTGTCATGAGACCAGCTCCGTTGAGGTCCACACATGTGCACCCTGGTGTCAGACCGCAGCTCAGGCCGCTGCTCGTCTCATCTGTTTGCATCAGCTTGCATTCATCAGTCCTGTGCAAAGCCGTCCTTCCCTGTTTGCAGATTCAGACTGACTTGAATCTGTAGCGTTTCCAACTCGGGAACAGCAGACTGTGGCCAGTGCGTTGGCGCTCGTGAACTGGCTTGAGGAAGCATATTTGGCCGCTCAGGGAGGGAGGCTGCGCACAAATTCTGCCGGCCACAACCTTTTGCAGTCTTGGGCGCTCCACTCTGTTCGCAGGCAATTGTGTGCCTTCCAACTTGGGAGGCACCAACTTGTTGGACTGCATGGTTGTTCCAAGCAGCTGAAGCAGTTGCATGGGTTGTCTTCCACAAATGCCTTCTTGCTGAAGCGCTGGAGTGGGCAATCAGTATGCTGAATGTTCTCGCCATGCACATGCGGAAATGCAACATGCACGTTTTTTGCATGCAGCCAATGCAGCATTGATGTCAATCAGCATTTCTCGTAGTGGCCCCTCCCTGGTCTGCCCTACTCGTCGTCACCATGCCAGGCCATGCCGCTCCAGCAAACAATCAAGCCACAGGATCCATCGGCCACGTTGGCAATGTCACCCTTCTCTACTCTGCACCATTGGTCTGTGTTTCTGGGGCTTACAGCCAGAGGCCACGGCGATGGAGATCGAGCGGTTGCAAGAAGAGCTGAATGCAGCAGTGGCAGCGGAAGACTACAATACAGCCGCTACTGTCCGTGACAAACTGAGGTGTGTGATGTGACGTGACGTGACGTGACGTGACGTGAGGTGAGGTGACGTGACGCACGCTCGGTTTCCCAGCAGGTCCTTGTCTCATTCTGTCGGTGCGATCGTTGCTTGGTGAGCTTGGAGGCTCCAAGCGTGGAGAAATTTCCAGCTCATCTACGCATGCCTTCATTTGGGGGTGATGGAAAATGATTCTGCCCCAGGGATAACAACAAGGGAAAACGTACGTTTTATCGACATGCCTCATTCGACGTTATGCCGTAGATTTTCCTACTCTCCAGATTTTGGAGAGCAAAACTTGCCCAATGAAATGTTTACACAGCCTCCGGTCACCTTTTGTCGCATCGAGTGCGTTGACGGTCAAACACTCGACCATCACAGCACTCAAACGCCAACGTTCCATGCAGCACTTGCTCCATGCGATGCGATCCCTTAGAACTCGTGCGAACAGCCGCATGAGTGTTGCAAAACAGGTGTGCTGTGAACAGGAGTGTCGCGCCAGGAGCTAAGCGGCGCACGCGCGCTCGCGGTTGTGCATGGCCTCCTCTGAAAAGGCGGCGACTGTTGCGAACCTAAATGAGACGCCACCATCAAACAGCAAAAGCAGACAGACAGTTTTCACTTAAAACTTTTGAGCAAAGTTTGAGCTCAATGGTGAAGTTTTGTCAATCCACAGAATGTGACGGGCCGATTTCTGCTGGGTACTTTTCCTGTTTGTCCAAAAGTTTGAATGTGTGGCGTACAAGTAGCGTTTCAATCTCAAGGCTTGGGATTGTCATCTGCTTGACAGCAGATGACAATCTCTCACTTCTCCCCCGCACACTCTGGCGCACTTACCTTCTGATTCCACATGCCAGGAGACTGCAAGAGGACGAGGAGGCAGGTGTGGTGGGCGCAAACGCTCTCTTCTACCGCGCATTTGCAAACGCCGACATGCGGCGCATGCGACGGCTGTGGTTGCAAAGCGAACACGTGCAGTGCATCCACCCAGGATCGAGCTGCATCCAGGGCTACGACATGGTACGTGGATTGTGGTGTTCAGTCTAGGCACCACACCCTCTTTTTTTCCACACCCCTCTGTGTTCATTCAAGACATTTGTTCAGTCAAGACATTTGTTCAGCCAAGACATTTGTTCGTTTTTTTTTTCTATTGCACTTGGTCGTCAGGTTGGGACGTCCCATACTCTCCGTGGCTTGGATGCATGCTGCATCCAAAAGAGTCTCAGTGGTGATGTGATTGGACGTCGCATGCCCATGTCACTGGATGTGTGCCTTATTGACCATGTGTTACTCTGTCACAGTCTTTCGTTTTGTATGCTCACGTGCGTTGGCTTGCCTGCATGTGGATGGCTTGCCTGCATGTGGATGGCTTGCCTGCATGTGGATGGCTCGCACTGTTGATGGCTTGCTTTGTTAATGGCTCGCACTGTTGATGGCTCGCACTGTTGATGGCTTGCACTGTTGATGGCTTGCACTGTTGATGGCTTGCACTGTTGATGGCTTGCACTGTTGATGGCTTGCACTGTTGATGGCTTGCACTGTTGATGGCTTGTACTGTTGATGGCTTGCACTGTTGATGGCTTGCACTGTTGATGGCTTGCACTGTTGATGGCTTGCACTGTTGATGGCTTGCACTGTTGATGGCTTGCACTGTTGATGGCTTGCACTGTTGATGGCTTG
>SZWC01014327.1:25852-53788 GCA_023375785.1 Penium margaritaceum | reverse complement strand
CCAGGCTGCCGGGGAGAAGGCAGCCAAGCGTGGACGTGCTAAGAAGTAGGAAGTCTACATTGTCTCTGTCAAATCACTCCTTGAATAAACTTCATTGACATTCTATTCCTGTTTGACTAGCTGCGCCTGTTTGACTTGCTTCCAATGCCTAGCTATTCCTTGCTAAATGTAATGTGCAACATGCAGCTGATAGCTGCATTGACACTGTGCTTACAATGCTTACAATGTTCTGTCTGTCCTGCTTACAAAACCTTGCTAATGATCATAGAATGTAGCGTGTAACATGCAGATGGTAGCCATAATGTATGGCAATGTGCCATGCAAGTGCCTCTGTTCACATGTATGTGAATGGGGCCTAAAAATGAGTGGAGGTACAGTTTAAGTGGTAAGAATTGAAGTTAGCATTTCAATGTGTTGTGTACTCATGAAAAAAACACCTAATGAAAATGGTCAGGTTCAGCTTTCTGACATAGTGGGTGCCGCTAAAACCAGCGTTGTGAAGGGGCCACAACGTTGTCCCGAGAATGGACTACAACATTGTTCGTTGTCCACAACGTTGTGGCGTTGTACGTGGTACGTAGGTCAACATTGATTTTTCGGCAGCACTGACCCCCACTCGTGACGCGAGGAGGTGAGCGCCAGGCGGCGTCCGACATCTGCGGGCAATGCCGCACGCTGCAACGTCACCCAGGTGCAGTGACTGGCACCAGCACGCATCTGCAGCAACCTGTAGCAGCGACAGCCGCAAGCAACAGCAGCAAGCAGTGGCAACAACAGCTAGTAGCAACTATGTGCAGCGGCAGTAGCACGCAGAAGCAGCAGCTCGCAGCAGCCCGCAGCAGCAGCAACTCGTAGCATCAGCAGCAGCAGTAGCGCGCATCAGCAGCAGCAGTAGCGCGCAGCAGCAGCCCGCAGCGGCAACAAGCAGCAGGTGTAGCACACAGCAGCTGTAGTAGCGTGTAGCAGCAGCAACGAGCTGCAGCAGCTGCAGTAACAGCCAGCCGTGCAGCAGCAGTAGCGAGCAGTAGCGAGCAGCTGCCAATTGCGGCTGCTGCTACTTGCTGCTCGCAGCGAGCAAGCAACGAGCAGCAGCCCGCTGCTGCCAACGGGCAGCAGCTCGCTGCTGCCAGCGAGCAGCAGCTCGTTGCTGCCAAGCGAGCAGCAGCCCGCTGCTCACAACAGACAGCGGTCTGCTGCCCGTTGTGACAGGAAAAACGGAAGAAAAGAAAACGAAAAAAAATCTTCCACCCCCGCAGCTCGCTACAACAGCCCACAACAGCAGTGAGCAGCAGCTGCAACACGTAGCAGCTGTAGCAGCGCGCAGCAGTAACAACAGCGAGATGTAGTAGCCACAACAGCCGTAGCAGCTCGTAGCAACAGCAGCTACAGCTGCAATTGCAGCAGCAACAGTCACAACAGCAACAACAGCAGCAACAGCTACACTAGCAGCCGCAACAGCAGCCGCAGTAGCAGCAGCAGCAGGAGCAGTAGCAGCAGTAGCAGCAGCAGCAACAGTGGTTGCAGTAGCAACAACAGCAGCGGCTTCAACAACAACAGCAGCAGCAGCAGCAGCGGCGACCCCAACAACCGCCACTGCTGGCGTTAGCACCCCTCTGCTGATGTCACTGCTGACATCATCAACAACAAAAAAAAGGGGAAAAGGGAGGCAAAGAAAGGAAAGGGGAAGACCAAAGGGGTGGGTAGAATCCCCACCGCCCCAAGCCACTGCTGATATCAGCAACACAAAAAAAAACACAAGGGACACCAAACCATGGCTGGTAGCCCTGGTGAGGAGGGGTCCTTATCTGTTGGGGGGACCCCTACCCCCCCTTTTCTACAACGACTATAGCAGCAGCAGCACCAGTAGTAGTAGCAGTAGTAGCAATAGCAGCCGCCGCCGCCGCAATAGCAGCAGTAGTTGCAGTAGTAGCAGCTGCACTAGCAGCAGCAGCAGCAGTAGCAGTAGCAGCAGCAGCAGCAACACCAGCAGCAGCAGCAGCAACACCAGTAGCAGCAATAGCAGCAGCAGTAGCAGTAGTAGCAGCAACAACAACAACAGCAGGAGCAGCAGCAACACCAGCAGTAGCAGCAGCAGCACCACCACCACCACCAGCCCACTGATGTCGTTGACGGCAACCCTGATCCCCTCGTCGCTCTTCAACAACAGCTCGCCGCATTGACGCAGCAGCTGGCAGCGCTGCAGCCAGTAGCCTCCCAGACTACCACCAGTGCGCCGCCGCCATTCATCCCTCCAGGACACGCCAACCAAGTTGTGTCTTCTGCCACATACTTCCTGGCACAGTAGCAGACTCAGCGCCAGCGGCAGACTGTGACCTCCGTCCTTGGCCCCACTCTAGGCGTCAGTCGCAGGCAGATGGACTTTGAGACGCCGCCGTCGCCGCATCAGTCCGGCGAGCAATTCTGGAGCAAGGAACTCAGCTTCTGGATTTGGGCGCAAGGTGAGGGCTTGTGGGCATACTACACCCTCCCTTACGACTCCACCCAGGCCGACCAGCTGTATGACGCTGGTCGCGCCGTCTGTGCCCTCCTCCCAGTCGCCCCTCCAGCTTCCCGCCTGGCCCTAGAACCTTTCCTCGGCGACTTCACCTCTGGCGACATCCCAGACCCTGCAGCCGCATGGCACGTCCTCACCAGGCCCCATCGCCTGTTTGTCGATGCTGAGATCAGCCGTCTGCTCCGNAGACTCAGCGCCAGCGGCAGACTGTGACCTCCGTCCTTGGCCCCACTCTAGGCGTCAGTCGCAGGCAGATGGACTTTGAGACGCCGCCGTCGCCGCATCAGTCCGGCGAGCAATTCTGGAGCAAGGAACTCAGCTTCTGGATTTGGGCGCAAGGTGAGGGCTTGTGGGCATACTACACCCTCCCTTACGACTCCACCCAGGCCGACCAGCTGTATGACGCTGGTCGCGCCGTCTGTGCCCTCCTCCCAGTCGCCCCTCCAGCTTCCCGCCTGGCCCTAGAACCTTTCCTCGGCGACTTCACCTCTGGCGACATCCCAGACCCTGCAGCCGCATGGCACGTCCTCACCAGGCCCCATCGCCTGTTTGTCGATGCTGAGATCAGCCGTCTGCTCCGGGAGTTTAACTCCGTGCACACGGGGGAGACCAAGATAGTCACTTCCTACTAGCAGTGGACGGAGGACATCCTTCGTCGTCTCGGCAAATCTGCCCCACCTCCTCTTTCCGCACTCCTTACCATCAAGCGCGGCGCCACCAGCGCGTACGCGGACGTCTTCGTGCACTACCCCCAGGACGTCCTCTCCACCATGGTGGCCCAGGGCACCCTTATGCCCTGGGCATACGAGCTCTTCCTCTGCATTGAGGAAGCTCGCCAGGAGTCCGAGCTCCATCGCACGGAGGCTCTTGCATCACCTGCCATCGCCTCCCCTGCCGTTGCCACCGTGGCCGTCCCCTCCCCCACCGCAGCTACCTCATTGCCTTCGGGGAAGAAGAAGAAAAGCCAGAACAAAAAAGGCAAGGGTCCACCACAACAGCAGCGGCAGCAGTCATCGACCGGGTCCAGCGGTGGTGGCTCGGTTTGCCACAACTGTGGCCAGCCCGGGCACGGGTGGTACACGTGCCCTCTCCCGACGGACGAGGCACGTGTCATCGCCACCATGCGTTGCCAACAGGAGCGCTGTCTTGCCTCGGCCGCCATCGCTACTGTTGGCCCTGACACTTCGACCTCGTCCAGCAGCTCTGCCACTCCGACAGCTCCACCTGTCCTGCAGACACCCGCGCCACAGCAGTACTACCCGCAGCAGTACTTCCCACAGCCGTCGGCGCCTCCTCTTCCTTCGCCAGCTCAGTCCTCCTACTACCCGGGCTCCAACGCCGTCACTCTGCACTCCGTCTACACTCCTGGGCCGTCCTCCCGTGAGTGTCATCTGGAGCAGTTCATCGTGCTCTAGCTTGGTCTGCCTCGCCCTCCTCCCGAGGGAAGTGCGAGTTACGTCACCTCGTGCCCTCCTGCCCAGCCCTGCATGACTGAGACTAAGCTACGGTCATGTCCCATTTCTTCGTCTATCTCGTCGTCTCCCGTGGTCTCCTCCACCCCCCTCCTTGACGACATTGCGTGGCTTGACGATTGGGAGACTCGTTTCGCGCCTCCTTCCACCGCGGCCGCGTTCCTCGCTTACTGCCATGTGACCGTTAGCGATCTGGCGACCCCTGTCCAGGACCCTGCTGACACCTGGATCATCGACTTCGGGGCCACGCATCACATGACGGCCTCTCGTGAGGCCTTCAATATGCTCAGTCCTGGGGGCGATGTCTGCGGTGTCCGCACGGGTTTCGGACAAGTGTTGCCTATCCGTGGTGTCGGCGTCGTTCATTTCCGTGGTCCTGCCGGTGACGTCTTTCTGACCGATGTCCTCTTCGTCCCTAGTCTCGAGCTCAGCCTCCTGTCCGTGACTGCCCTTGACCGCATGAGCATGGACGTTGTGCACTCGCATGGTGCCGGCACTGTGTCGTTGCGTCCGTCTGGTCTTGTCGTACTTCACGCCACCGTGCGTGGCAACCCGTGGCATGTTCCTTGCCTCTCCTCTTCTCTTCCGGTCTCCTCCCCGTCGGCTGCCACAGGCCATGTGTTCGTCACAAGTATGCTTTCTCCTGAGCACACCAGCCTCTTGCATCGCCGCCTTTGCCACGTCCACTTTACCGGCATAGAGAGCATGCTCCGCACCCAGCCGGCTAAGGGCCTTGACCCTGAGACTTTCCATCTCCCGTGCCCCACTGAGTGCATTGACTGTGCTCAGGGGAAGATGCACCGGTCCACATACCCCTTATCTTCCTCCCATGCGTCCGCCCCTCTCAACCTTTTCCACTCGGACGTCATGGACCCTCTCCCCACCGAGTTCGTCAGTGAGCATGGCCGGTATGTCCTCACCCTTAGGGACGACTATTCTCGCTACCGCTGGGTCTTCTGCCTCTGGCAGAAAAGTGATGTCGCCCGAGCCATTCAGGACTAGCTTGTCCTCGCGGGGCGTGAGTGTGGCCACTCTCTTTGTCGCTTTGGCTCCGATTGTGGTGGAGAGTACATGGGTGAGGCCACGACCTTTCATGCCTCCCGCGGGATCCACCATGAGACGTCTGCGACCTACACACCCGCCTAGAACGGCGTTTCCGAACAGTGGAACCGTACCATGGCCGACGCCGTCCCCACCATGCGGGTCAAATCCGGTCTCTCCGATGGTTTCTATTTTGAAGCCATGACCTACATGACCTGGGTCTGGAACCGGATTCCTCACGGTCCCCTTCCCCGCCAGTCCACACCATACCAGCACTGGTGCGGTCGGGGCGCTGACCTCCGCCCGGCTCACGTCTAGGGCTACGTGGCCATTATGTGGCTGCCCTCCCCACAGCAGGGCGCCAAGCTCGCCCCCCGCGGACGCCCCTGCACCTTCCTCGGTGTGTCTCTTCTGTCCAAGGCCTGGCGCTTCTGGGACCCATCCCGACATTGCATCGTCGAATCCCGCGATGCCCTCTTCTTCGAGGACCTATTTCCCCGTGACCTCATCCGCTCCGGCTTGTCCGTGCCCCTCCCGTCGCGTGGGGGAGTGGTGATTCTGTCCTCCGTCTTGTCGCTTCCGGGTGACACATCACTCCGTCCCTCTGAGCCGGTAGCCCCTGTCGCATCCTCTGCCCCCCCCGGGCCAACTGTCCCATTCGCGTCCGCTGGCCCCTCCGGGCCAGCTGTCCCAGCCGCGTCTGCTCGCCCCTCCGAGCCAGGTGCCCTCGTCGTGTCCGCTGGCCCCTCTGGTCCATCTGCCCCAGTCGCGTTTGCTGGCCCCTCCGGGCCGGCAGCTCTAGCCGCGTCTGCTAGCCCCTCCAAGCTAGTTACCCCTGTCGTGTCCGCTGGCCCCTCCGGACCAGTTGCCCCAGTCGTGTCCACCGGCCCCTCTCGACCTGCAGCCCCAGTCGCGTCCGCTGGCCCCTCTTGGCCGGCGGCCCCAGTCACGTCCTCTGGCCCCTCCAGCCCAGCAGCTCCTGTCACGTCCGCTGGCCTCTCCGGACCATCAGCCCCAGTCGTGTCCGCTGGCTCCCCCGGGCCAGTAGCCCCTTCCGCCTCCGTTAACCAGTCGGACTCAGTGCCATCTCCTGCCCGACTGCGCTACACACGCGGCCCAGGCGGCAGCCTCCGACCTCGGCTGACAGTGAGTGCGCAGCCCGTTGCACCGTGTCCCCTGGCGCCTCGACCCCCTGTGGCTCCACGTGTCTCCTCCACTCCCACGGTCGTGAGTGGGGACCCTGGCACGAAGGCTCTCGGCCTGACCACTTCGGCCATCATCGCAGACCTTCACCCGGGGTGTGCATTGGGCTACATCATGCTTCATCACGAGCATCAGCATGCTGTCATGGCTGCACTCGCCCGCATCCCACCTAGAGCTCGTGATGCACAAGCCCTCTCAGTCTGGTCAACAGCACGCCCGGAGGACCCAGCCACCCTACGTGAGGCTGGAGCCTCTCCTGAGGCCGCACATTGGGATACTACCTGCGCCGAGGAGTTGCTTCTATCCGGCAACACCACGTGTATGACCTCGTCGACCTCCCTCCAGGTCGAAAGGCCATTGGCGCCAATGGGTCTTTCGGCGCAAGTGGAAGCCTGACGGGTCCTAGGACAAGTGCAAGGCCCGCCTCATTGTCCCTGGGGTCGATTACGACCAGATCTTCGCCGAGGTCGGTCGGTTCTCCACTAGCCGGGCGCTCTTCAGCCTGGTTTCCCAGCATGGGTGGGAGCTGCATCAGATGGACGTGAGCAACACATTCCTCCATGGCTCATTGGAGGGTGAGGAGCTCTACATGGTGCAGCCCCCAGGCTTCGACGACGGCACTGGGAGAGTTTGGCGGCTGCGGAAGGCCCTCTATGGCCTGAAGTAGTCGCCTCGGTGCTGGAACCAGGAGATCAGTAGTACGCTTCTCCGTGGCGGCCTCCAGTGCAGCACCGCTGACCCCGCACTATTTGTCAGCCCGCGAGGTCAGACCTTCACCGAAGTTCTGGTCTACATCAACGATCTCCTCATTGCGTTGCCCGACACGGGCGCCATCCAGCGGGTCAAGGACTTGCTGCACGCCGCCTACGGGATGAAGGATCTCGAGTCTGCCCGAGTTCTCCTGGGCATGGATCTCGAGCATGATCGCTCCCAGGGCATCCTGCACGTCCACCAGGCTGCCTATGTGCAGACCCTGTCCACTCGCTTCGCCGAGGACCTGCCCCTCGTACCTAGTGCATCTTCACCCATGTCACCTGATGGCCAGGTGAAGCTGAAGAGTCCTGACCCAGCTTTTGTGGGGGAGCCAGTTGATGTGACCACGTATCTGCGGGTCATTGGGTCACTGATGTTCTCGGCGACGACGATGCGTCCAGACATCGCGTTTGCCATCAATCTCCTAGCCCAGTTCTCTCAGGAGCCGCGTCACCTCCACTTTGAGGCCGTGATCCGAGTGCTGCGCTATGTCGTCTCGACTCCTCAGCGAGGTCTCATGTTCCGCCGCCAGCCGTTTGTCGTCGCAGTGGGCTACACCGACAGTGACTGGGCCGGCAGTCCATACGGTAAGAGTCGCACGGGCTGGATACATCTGATTGGCGGCACGGCTGTGTCCTAGCGCAGTGGAAAGCAGGGGTGCATTGCACGCAGCACTGCTGAGGCTGAGTACATGGCCCTTGGCTCAGGCGCGTGTGAGAGTGTGTGGTTGCGTCGTCTATTGTCCGAGTTTCTTCAGTCTGTCACATCCATCACCTTGCATTGTGACAATGAGAGTGCCATGGCCATCGCCGACAATGACGGTGTGCATCACACACACACACAAAGCACATTAATGTTGAGTATCACTATGTGCGTTCATTGTTGCATGACAGCAGCATCAGCATCATGTGGGTTGAGACAACACGGCAGCTGGCTGATTATCTGACCAAGGCACTGAAGCGGGACTCGTTCAAGAAGGCTGTGAGTTCAGTCGGCGTGCGTCCGTGAGTTGCCCTCTTTGTCCTTGTCTGCGTCTTTGCGTGTCCTTGGGGAGTCTGGATGTTGACCGTGTCTTTGCTCGTCCACGTGCACTACGCCTATGAGTCATGGGGGAGTGTTAGTTTTTTGCGCATCTCTCATTGTGCTCTGTTGTCTCCTCCTGGCTTGTGTACATCGGCGTGCAGATGACTGACGGCGAGACTCGACACTGGTGGAGTGTCGTACGGTGGAGCCAAGACACGCTGAGGTCTACTCGCAGTTCGCTGGAGCCTCCTCTCTCTGGCGACGTGCTCAGCTCCATCGGCAGGCCTCCTCGGCGGTCGTGCTGCCGGCAGTCACTGTCACCGCAGTTGCTGTCTGCATGCGTCCAGCGTGTCCCATCGCATGTGCATCGTCATGCTCTACCTAGGGTCCTTGTTGCATGCTGCATGAACCTGTTCGACATCATGGACCATCATAGGCACTGCCTGGGTTTGGACAGCCATAACTCCTTGCTACTATTTTTCTAGCTGTTTCTGACCACACGACTGCGTTCGCAGCGTCGGTATTGTGGTGTGGTCCAGTTTTTAGGCAAAACGGACGACGCCCGGGTTTTGGGCTGTCGGCTGTCTGGTAGGGCTCACTGAGAAAACCTGCCTGCCAGAAAATAGGTCTATTTCCTGAATGGCTGGTTAGTTGAGTAACAAGCTCTACAGAGCTAGGGGGGGCCTAGAACTTGGAGGGGCTCCCATTGTTGTTCATTTTTCATTCCCAACCAGTTACTTTCAGTTTTCAGCTGCAGTCCGGTGCTAACTTTGGCGCGCGCGTTTCTGAGTAACAAACCCAGAGCTTCCATACTTGGACTCTAGAGCAGCAAACTGAGGGGCAGCTGACTTAAGCAACGAGCGTGGAAGCCCGCACGCTGCATCAACAACGCTGCTGCCCCAACTTGCTGCCTATGTTTTCTCTCTCACACCCCACTCTCAGCCACTCTTAGGCAAGAGGCGTAGCCCGACAAAACGAATGGCCACCATGAACTTTCCGCGCGCAAGTGCCTTGGTCAAGAAGTCAGCCCGCTGCATGTTCGTGCCGACCCAGATGACGGAGATCACCTGTCCCTCCACAAGATCACGGACAAAGTGATGCTCAACAGCAATGTGCTTTGTGCGTGCATGAAACACACCAGAGTTCTCAGCAATGGCAAGAGCACTCTGGTTGTCACAGCGCAGAACAATGCAAGGCACAGACTTACGCAACTCACGAAATAGACGCTGCAGCCACACCGCCTCAACAGCCCCAGCCCCCCAGAGCAACATACTCAACCTCTGATGAGGTGCGTGCGATACAACCCAATTTGAAATAGATTAGGGCATGCAGGCCCATGCAAAAACGAAAATGAGCTCCGTGTGTGAGTGTGATGCAAGACGAGAAGAATTTGGCTAAGTGTGGAACGTTGGATATAAAAGAACAAGGAGGAGAGTACAAATGAGCCCCTAGCGGGCTTAAGTAGGGGCACCGGTACCAAGCCGCACTGGGCCCCGTCACCCTCATTGAACCCAAACGAGTCAGCAGGCATAACACATTGAGTACACCACTATAAAGATAACGATGGTCTCCTCAAGGCACCGGAACAGCTCTCTGAGTGCCCGGGTCTCGATTGCCGAGAAAATACGAGCAGTGCTAGAAAATCTTGAAATCGGCGTCCAGACATCCAAAAACAGCTTTCCAAACGTCGGAAGTGCTAGTACGGTTACCGGGTCTCCTCGTCGCACCGGTACAGTCCACCGGTTGCACGGGTCTCAACCCACCGAGAAAACTCTCCTAACTCTGGAGAAACCAAGAGGGCTACTGGAACGCATCGATCGTGTCTCCTTGGCGTTGTAGTAGGTGCTGGAGAAGTCTCGGTGCAGTCCAGAGGCCTGTCGTGTCGTCACGCCCTCCTCTACCATATACCCCTAATGTGGGTATATTGGTAAACCAGCGATGTCGGTCGTGATGGGTGGAAGCCACATAAA
Organism: Penium margaritaceum; assembly: GCA_023375785.1. Taxonomy (NCBI): domain Eukaryota; kingdom Viridiplantae; phylum Streptophyta; class Zygnematophyceae; order Desmidiales; family Peniaceae; genus Penium; species Penium margaritaceum. The sequence goes on along the minus strand of SZWC01014327.1, from coordinate 43,811 downwards.
CCAATACTCCCCCCGGCTAACATAGCCATCGACGCCAGAACGAATGAACGAAGGCATGGAACAACAAGGTATGCCACACCACAATATGTACCAGGCAACCACACACACACACACATCTGCTACCCACCTAAGGTCTCCCTAGACACTGGCACATGCTACCAAGTGTCTTGGTCTCGACCATGAGAGGAGTGATGCACACGTGCACAAACTAGTGTAATGCACATCACACACATGTCAGGCAACAAGCGGGTCTCCTCGTGACACTGGCGGTACCAATGGCCGGGTCCAGATCGCTACGAGCAATCCAACACAACAGCATCATCATCTGAACACAGGTTCATGGGAGGATCTCCTTGTAACACGGGTGTAACTCACCACGTGTCCGGGTCTCGACCACTAAGAGTGACCCAGTTCCCATACACATGCCACACGCAGTATAGACACACACCAAGACACACGATCACATACTCTCCTCATGACACTGGTACAACCCACCAAGTGTCCGGGTCTCGACCAATAGTGTGCTATCGTCCACATACAATTGTGTAGGCATGTAGCATGAGCCACTCGCCGGATGGTGTAGATGCTCATAGCAGAGTATGGACCTCACCAAGCATCTCCCATGACGTCGCGTTAGGTCGAAGTCCACACAACACTCCCCCTGGGCAGATGAACTTGGTAGCGATGTCCTCGCTGGAGATGTTGATGTCGTAGCTGAATAGATCCTGGGTGATGAGTCATGTGGTGTATCCATCATGCAGAGATAACTCCCCCTATCACGTGCGAGTCGGCTCCCTCCCTCAAAGATGAAGTGGTGTCTCCAGCTACGACTCCTCACGTTGCAACTACATCACCTGGGGTGTACAAGTCCTCGGGTGACTGCCAAGGGTCCCAACTCATAGTCTGTCCTCTATCTGCTCTATCGTGATGCATTTGTGTACGACGGAGAAAAGGGAATGGGCGAGCAGCACGCAAGCATGGATGAAGTGGCGGATCTGGCCTCCGATGCGGGATAGAGCACCCTGAGGCACAGGGGTATAACTAAGCTCCTGCTGACAAGGTGAGTCCATCTGCGTGTACGGATCTGCTTCATTGTCCTCGAATGCCACCGTAGTAGACACAGGTGTGCAGGAATCCGGCTCGACAATGCTCGTCAAAGCGACGAACAATCATAGCTGGCGCTCACGCACTGTCTCGCTGGGAAGGCTGGTCGCTGTCACCTGCTCGATGATAGAGTGAGGACCACCATCTGACACCGTCATGTATGTTGCTGCTCCGTCTTGTGTACGGGAACCTGGAGACTCAGGGAACATGGGTGACTCCTCATGTCGAAATTGGTCCTCGTGTAGCGCAGATGACACGGTGAAGCCTGCTGAGTCTGTAGCAGCACGTGTCCCAATGACACCTCTCATAACTGTTGCTCTCAAGAATGCCTCAACCTCCAAAAGACCAACCGGCCGACTCTGCTCATGCACTGCGACTTCTGTCGTACTGGTGTGAATCTTGTGTTCCAATGTACCCGAGATCCGTGTGGAGCATCCCAATCCACACAATACTCCTGTGCCACTGCCAGCCCGCCACCGGTCGGAGTCGCGAGTGTCACCGCCCAAGCACGAGGCACCTGCACTCCTCCTGATGCAACCTGCTCCTGTAGAACGTCTGCCTCCTGCCCCAGCGTAGATATCGAAATCGATGACATACATGTCTCAAGCCCTGCAACCTCTGCCGGACTGGTGTGAGCCTGCTGCACACACTCTCCCAAAAGTCCAGTAGACGCATATCGACCCATACGGGACTCCTGTGCCCCCGCTGGGCCTCCACCGGTCGGAGCCGCGAGTGGCACCGCCTAAGGACGTCGTGTCTGCGCTCCTCCTGATGTAACCTGCTGGTGCGAGAGATCTGGATCCACCATGAATGCCATGTCGAGATTGGAATCCACGCCATGTGCTGTCACCATATCATCTAAGTCTGCCTGAGCTGACGCTCGGGCACCACGGTCCAGCGCAAGTGCAGATCCTGACGCTACGGTCACATGAGGAAATGCGCGGTAGCCACACTCCCCCTCGACAGGTATAGCAACGGAGGCCAAGGAGGTGGAGGATGTATCAAAACCGACGCAAGCACGGCGTGCAGAGCGCTGACGCCGACGACGTGGGGTCACACGACTGGAACGTCTGCATGAAGACATGGCATCGCAAGGTGGCGTCGTGGTCGCAGTAGAGTGGAGGATCGAAAGGATGGTGGCAGCCTGGGACTTGCTCGCACATGGAGCTGAAGGTAAACCATCGGATGAGGAGGGAGGAGAGGATGGAGGAGATGTGATCGAAGAGGTCGTCGACAAACGAGGAGTAGAAGCACGCTCAGTGAAGACTAGGTCACAAAGCCGCTGCATCGTCTGCCGCAATCCGTGGATCTCGACGAATATGCTCGCCAGAGGTCCAGCTAGGGGATCTGCCAACGCCGGCAGATCCGTATGCTGTGGAGGACGCAGGCTCAGACGAGGCTGTAGCCAAGGTGGATGCCAGCCGGGAGGGCGCGTCCGACATCGACACCAACCATGACGTCCATCACCACAGTAGTAATAGGCGAACGCGCAGGGCACCCTCTCAGATGTTCGCGTACTCATCTCGTACGCTGGACGATGGTTAGGTACCAAGGGCACCTACTCCCATTGGTAAACACCAAGTCACGGGAGAGAATGAGGCCTGTAGGTACTGTCGCTCCTGGAGGTCACGGCGTCCGGGTCAGCAAACGTGACCAGACGGGAAGTTTTGAACTACCACAGCACCCCCGGAGACTAGAGTCTCACTAACAACGGCCACTAATGCTGCTGCCACTGATATAGTGAAGACTGCTCTAAGAGAAGGAGGGGTGGTGACTGCAGGTGTGGCTGCTACTCCAAGCGGTAGACTACCTAGCCCTCGGAGATGGCAAGACTCGAATCTGTCGTCGATCCTATGGAGGGAAGTGCACGCACGAATCCATGGTCCCTAGGAAGACGCCGGTCCAGGACGTGTATTGAAGCGGAGATCGCCACTGACGATTGTCCGCTGTTGGCTGAGAAGGCAAAACTGCAAGCTTTGGCGTAGCTACCGCACTATGTAATCGTCGACACTCCACCGCCTGATGCTACTATTGCGGCTATGAAAGCTGCTACTGTTGTGGCGGTAGTAGCTGGACGATTCCCCATTTTTTGTCGTTGTTTGCTAGCCCTCAGGCCCCCTTTGTGCTTTTTTTTCATTTTCCCTCGCCCTACACCCCTTTTCTTTTCTAGTTCTCCCCTCTACTCGCCTTAAGCCCTCTTTTTTTTCCACTCGCTTTCAGGCGTACCGCGTTTTGTAGTTTTGGGTACTTGCGCCCCTCCCTTTTCTCGATTGCCCCTAAGGTGGGCAAATGGAGAAACATGGAAGGGGGGGGTGGAGGGGGGGTGTCCGGCTTGTCCGGCCCTCCCTCCCATGCACGATCACTCGCTCGCTCGCTGAGCAAGCGAGCGAGCAAATGAGAGAGTGTTGGGGGCAGGAAGGGGGGGGGGTCCTGTCTGCCCTTCTCACCCGGCCCCTTCGTCGGTCGGCCGACGGGGCTGAGGGGGCCAACGGGGCCGACAACCCCCTTACAAAGGGTCCCTCAGAGGGGCTTGGCAAGGCCCTCCGAGGGCCTCCTTGAGAAGGGGAGGAAGGGAGGACGAGGTGCGAACGGGGCCGACAAGCCCCCTCAGAGGGATCCCCCTCAGAGGGATCCCCCTCAGAGGAGGATTGCGAGGCCCTCCTCGCAGCGGCAACAGCAGCTGCAGCGGCAGGTGTAGCTGCTGCGATTGCTGCTACTGCTGCTGCTTCTTTTGCTGCTGCTGCTCTTGTTGCAGTTGCTGCTTTGCATAGTAGATGCTACTGCTGCTTGCTGCTGCCGTCGCTGCTGTTGCTGCTACTTGTTGCTGCCGCCGCAGTTGCTTGCTACTGTCGTTGTTGCTGCTGTCGTCGCTGCTGCTACCGTCGCTGCTATCGTTGCTGCTGCACGCTGCTCTTGCTACCGTCGCTGTAACAGTGGTTGCTACTGTTGCTGCTATATGCTGCTTCTGTTGACATTGCTATTGCAACAGCTAATGTGTTGCTGCAGCTGCTTCCGCCGCTCATGCTGCTGCTGCCGCCGTTACTATAGTGGCTGTTGCTGCTGCTCTTTTTATTGCCGCCGCAGTCGATAATGCTGTTGTGCGCGGCTCACCGTCCCTGTGGCATTCACTTGCAGTCACTTCGCACACCCTCACGCAACTGCCGGCGTGGCACCACGTGGCGCATTCTCTTTGCATTTCGCCCACTGCTGCTGCTTGTGCTGCTCACACGCCCCCCTGTGCTCTGATACCATATTGGAAACAAACTAGGGCATGTAGGTTCATGCAAAAATGAACATGAGCTCGGTGTGTGAGTGCGATGCAAGATGGCATTTGGCTATGTTTGGAACGCTAGATGTAGAAGAACAAGGGGGAGAGTACAAATGAGCCCCAGGCGGGCTTAAGTAGGGGCGCCGGCAGCAAGCCGCACCGGGCCCCGTCACCCCCGCTGAACCCAAACGAGTTAGCAGGGAGAACACACTGAGTTCACCACTATAATAATAACAATGGTCTCCTCGAGGCACCGGAACAGCTCTCAGAGTGCCCAGGTCTTGACCGCCGAGAAAATACGAGCAGTGCTAGAAAATCTCGAAATCAGCGATCAGACATCGAAAACAACTTTCCGAACATCGTAAGCGATAGTACAGCCACCGGGTCTCCTCGTCGCACTGGTATAGTCCATCGGGTGCACGGGTCTCAACCCACTGAGAAAACTCTCATAACTCTGAAGAAACCTACAGGGCTATCGGAATGCATCGATCGCGTCTTGTCGGCGCTGTAGTAGGTGCTAGATAAGTCTCGGAGCAGTGGAGAGGCCCGTCGTGTCATCACGCCCTCCTCTACCATATACCACAAATGTGGGTATATCGGTAAACGAGCGGTGTCGGTCGTGACGGGTGGAAGCCATACAAACCAACAAGCCCTGCTTGCCACTACGCCACGACACGGCGGTGCCACCAAGCATGAAAACGTAGCCTGTCCGACTACACCCATGAGGACTCCACGCCAAGTCACTGTCTATGTAGCCGTCGACTACCACCGAACACTGCCGTCGAAAGCAGAGTCCGAGGTACGGTGTGGACACCATGTACCGCACCACTCACACAACCGTAGGAAGGGCTCTCGCCCGAGGACACTGTGAAGACTGTGCAAGGAGGTCGGCGACAAAGGCAATGTCGGGTCGTGTGGTAGTGGCCAAGTACATCAAAGAGCCAATCAGGCACAAGTACAGGGTCACGTCCATTATCTTCCCCAAGTCTGCGCGATCATCCACCTTCAGAGCATCCTGCCCGTCACGTGTGATGGGGGTGGAGGCTGAAGGAAGTGCACCCAAGAGACGAGCAAACCGCTCCCCCACAATGCGAGTGTAACATGCGTGATGCAACAAGAGATGCCGTCGCTGACGATCACGCACGATCTCCATCCCGAGGAACACAACTGCAGGACCAAGGTTCTTCATCCATTAAGCAGCCTTGAGAACTGCCTTGGCCTCATTCACGGCCTCCATAGAAGGAGACGCAATGAGGAGGTCGTCCACGTAGACCAGGATGGCGGTGAAGCTCTCAGCTGTCCGTCTGAGAAAGAGGGACGGGTCAGCGTCACTCTGTACGTGATCTTCAAGTTCCAGCACCTGGGTTACTGTTTCAGGTCATTCAAGGCCTTGCGCAAGCGCCAGACCTTGTCATCGACCTCGAATCTAGGTGGCTGGACCATGTAGATCTCCTCCTCTAAGATGCCATGGAGGAACGCATTGTTCACGTCCATGTGGTGCAGCTCCCAGTCGTGGTGAGCAACAATCCCGAACAGAGCACGAGCGGTGGTCATGCGGCCAACGGGTACAAAGGTGTCATTGAAATATATTCCCTCAGCCTGCGAGAACCCCTTGGCCGTCAAACAAGCCTTGTAGCGATCTAGTGTGCCATCAGGCTTCACCTTCTTGCGAAAGACCCACTTGGCCTGTACAGCCTTCCGCCCACGCAGGAGGTCAACAAGCTCATAGACACCGTGCTCACGGATGGCTCTCAGCTCATCCTCACAAGCAGCACGCCACAGGTCTCCATCGTGAGCTGAGAGTGCCTCCTTCAACGTGCCTAGATCAGGCGTCGTCTAGGGAGTGCTCCGGGTGGCTAAGACACACGCCTCCGAACTCGGTCTGACCACGACAAGGTCGGTTGCGGCATCGCAAGCGACCAAGAACTCTCGAGAGACCAACTCGTGGCCGACAGGACATAGTGGGTGTACCTCAATGTAGTCTGCCTGGATGCTTAAGCCAAGGGCCATCGTACCAGGCTCGCCACTCTGAACACTACGAGTTGAGTGCGTGGGCGATGAGTGAGCAGTCCGCTGAGCCCTGGAGGCTAATGGTCGAAGACGACCACCGGGCTCGCGGGAGTAGCCCGATGCAACGCTCACCTCAGGCTGCGCGGACGGCTGCTGAGCCAAAGCTGTAGGGGGAATGGGTGCATGCACGGGAGGAGGTGTGACAGAGGGGGATGATACTGGCACGGCATCAGGTATGCCAGAGGGGACTGACGCGCGCACAAGATCAGATGTGGAAGAGGGGACTGACACTGGTACAAGATCGGTTATGTCAGAGGGGTCTGACACCGACATAGGTTCAGGTGTGCCAGAGGGAACTGATGAGGCTACTGGACCCACAGCCACAACGGCCGAATCGTCAGCAGCCGTAAACCAGACCACGGGTGAGGAGGCCCGGATGGACCCATCCCTAGGACTAGACTCCCCCATCCGCCGGGAGGCCACACAAGTAAGGACGTGGTCAACGGCCAGCGACAGAATGCTGGACAAGTCGCGGTAGGTGAGAGCCTAAAAGAAGAGAGCATCTCCAGACTCGACAATGCGATGGCGAGCATTGTCCCAAAAGCACCAGGCCTTTGACCACATGGAGATGCCGCGGAAGGTACACATGCATCCCCGAGGTGAGACCTTGGACGACTGTTAGTCCTCGGTGTACCAGACAAAGGCGAGGGACCCCCAAACACAGGGCGAGACGGAGATCAGCACGATGGCCGAACCACAACTCGTACGGCGTGACATGGTCTAGAGGTGGACTATGCAGCAAGCGGTTCCAGACCCACGTCATGAAGGAGAAGCCCTCAAAGGCAAAGGACTCCGGTAGACCGCACTCAGACTGCATAGCGCGAACCGCATCCTCCACGGTGCGTTTCCAACGCTCAGACACACCGTTCTGCTGTGGTGTAGCAGGGGCAGAAAGCTACTGAAGGATACCGTGCTTGACAAAGTAGGCATCCATCTTGCCCAAGAACTCGCCACCACAATCTGAGGAAAACGTGTGCAGGGTGTGACGAGACTGACGCTCAGCCATCACAAGCCACAGGCGGACCGCCAATGCGGCATCGCTCTTGTGGCCAAGGTTGTAGACCCACCGCATCTGGGTGAAGTCAACGGTCGGGGTGAGAACATACCAACCCCGATGAGAGAGGGACTCGACTGGGAGAGGACCGAGAAGGTCCGAGTGGACCAACTCTAGTGGGCGCGGTGCCCGGGAGGAGGAGTTAAGGTAAGAGCATCAATGAATCTTACCCTGGGAGAAAAAAAGACAGTCGGTCTTGGGCGGTTTCTCAAAAGAAGCGGCGTCAAGACCGAGGGCGGGCTGAGTTCAAATGAGCTTGGACTAAGTGTCCGAGCTCACATGGCAGAGGCGACGATGTAATCAGTGCCAGAGCTCACGAGAGAGAACACCAGTGACAAACATACACATAGAGGAGAGAGGGGGAGAAGAAAAAGAGGGAATGCAACAAGACACGATACAGGTCATCAACAACAGAGGCACAAAGCACGATGGCCCGTGTGTCAAGAGCAGTCATTGTGGCAGAGTCAGCAGAGTGCTCAACAGTGAGACCCATCCTGGTGCATGCACGAACAGAGAGAAGGCTGAGCTTAAGAGCAGGGACAAAGAGCACATCTGAAATGTACAAGGGGCTAGACGGACCATCAAATCGCACAACCCCAAGTCCTTGGACAGGCAACGACTGACCAGACCCTGTGCGAACAAACCAAACGGACACAACGGGACCGAGCACAACAAAGTCACTACGATGACAGGTCATGTGATGGGTGGCCCTAGAGTCAATAATCTAGGTGCCACTTGGCTCACAACCAGTCGTCGACACTGAGCATCGTGCCATAGAACACTCTGCCTCTGCTGGACGCTCCGTAGAGGACTCGGGACAACAACGAACAACACAAACCTGTGGCTTGTTAAGCCAGTCGGTACTGTAAGGTCCATCCTCATCGCAAGCCAACATGGCTCCACCACAAGCATCATCACGGGCAACAGAGGTAGTAAGACAAGCTGTGTCAGGACCACTCGGCTATGACAACACACTCACACCTCCCTGAGTACGAAGCGCAAGCAGCTGACGAAGGTCCACGATCATACGATCTCGAGGGTCCACATCACCGCTACCGCCTAGTGAAGCGGATGCGTCTGCTACACTCGTGGTCACGTCGCGCGGAATATGTGTATCACTCGAGGAAATCCGCTGAGCGTGTGCCGCTGGAAGGCCACGCTTGATCCGAGTCCAATCAAGGGGCTGCTCACACTCTGTGTAGCGGTGCGCGCCTCCGCAGTTGTGGCAGTGGATAGAACGTCCAGTGCCACTACTCGCCGGCTACTACTGCTGCTGCTCTCCCTTCCCGTGTCGCTTCTTCCCCTTTGTCCCTTGTGCGGCCGTTGCGACGCCCTGAGTGTGGCCACTTGGGGTAGAGGAGGAGGATGAGGAAGCGGTGGAGGTGGGACTGGTGAGCTGGGACAAAGGCGTAGGAGGGGTCGCAATCAGTGCTGCAACAAGTGGACTCTGCTGATGGGTGATGGCACCCTCATGAGCCGATGTGGCTTGGATGAAGTAGCGATGGGCCAAAGGAGGCAACTGTAGTGACTCTGACAACTCAGAAAGAGCCACATGATCGAAGCCCAAAAAGAGCTTCACGTGGTCCAAACGCGTCCCCGTCATGATGGTGTCGAGTGCCCACAACTGCATCCCGCCGCCGGTCCCAAGGCGCGTATAAATGCGCATCGTGCGCCTCCAATAGTCAGCTGCAAGCTCCGTAGGACCCTAACGGAGGGAGTGAAACTCACGTAGTCGGGCCTCCCTCGTGGCATGGGTCTTCGCAGTGAGAAGTGTCGGGGCCAGCTCCTAGCCCTGACGTGGATCTGCTCCAGTCCCGATCCCGGTCTCACCGAGAAAGGGTCGGAAGTCGACCACAGTCTCCCGCGGCATGGCATAGAGGAGACCGCACATCGCTCGTGCTGCTGTCTAGACCTAGTTAGCGTCACGGGTCTGGTATTGGCTGTGGTCGTAGGGCGAGACACCCTCAGAATCAGCCCACACCTCAAATAAGGTCTCCCTACAATCAAAGCCCTCGTCGCTATCGTAACGGACTGGAGGTGTCTCAAAGTCCTTCGGTCGCCGCTCCATGGGGAGGGCGACCTCAGGCTCAGGAGACTGTGGACGGGGTATGGGGAGCCCACCAATGAGGGAAACACCACTAAAGGTGAACGCTGCTGAACGATGTGGCTGATCTTGACGGCGAGAAGGTGGCGGAGTGCGAGGCTACGATCCCAGAACTAACTCACGGATGCGCTCCTTGTTGGAAAAAGGACAGCCGTCCGATAATCCCGATCCGATGATCTACTGGGCTCGGCACAACATCAAGAACAAAAAGGAAAAGTAAGAGGGCCGAGAGAGAGATCCCCATCTCTCTCTCGACCATCCTATCTATCCTACATGGCGGGGCATGGTATGGCTGTGGGTAGGCCTCTTTAGGCGTCCCACTGATCCGTCCATCCACGGCCCTACTCTATCTACTCATCCTATTGGAGCTCCGGAGAGGTGATGGAACAACCCTACTGGAAGCCATATATCTGGGCAGTTTTTGGACCAACAGGATGTGTGGTCTGGCAGACGAGGCGAGAGTACGAGCGTGAGCTCGTCTCGACTCTGAGTCTGCTGACGTGGCAAGGAACAGGGGCACGCGGAAAACATTGCTCTTTCTAAAGATGGATCTTGTGATCTAGAATCCTGAGAGGGCAGTTGGATTGATCGGCGCCGTTGTTGAATCGAGAAGTGCGGTCAGTTTATCATCGTGAGAACAAATACCTGAGCCAGATCGATGGTCATGAGAGACTACCGCAGATCCAGACGATCTCGTCCATAGATGGCACCGAGGGTGCTGGGCATCCGCCAACCTCGGTCTGCCAATGATCGGAGATCATCGAGCGGTGTCCAGAAGATCTTGTGACTCAGAACTAGAAGACACAAGGAGACCGGACTATGTCAACACTTGTAATTTTCTGCTCCTAGCTAGTACAGACAGATAAGTAGCTGTACGTTTGTATTTGCTATCACTTTGTCTGTGTGTAACAATTTTGAACAAGCTTGGTACCGTTGGAAAGCTTGTGAGACGAGTCATGTAATTGTGCCTTCAGCTCATACTCTTGAATCGCACAGTCACTGAAATTACTGAGGCAAGAGTGCCTATGTGTATGTGAGTGGCAACTCATAGCTGGAAGGTCATCACCAACATTTCAGTATAACATCAGAGAGTTGAACTATCAGAGTACCTCATCTGAAGATTCCTAAAGGTCCTGTTATGTAAAATTCAACACTCCTCAAGCACACGAATCTCGTGCTTGCATGAGTCATCCTCAATCTCCTCCTCATCCCAGGTGTGAACCTGTGATGAGTGGTGCTGAGGCCGTGGCGCTGTGTAGAGTGTAGACTGCTCAACACATGGTGCAGCTCCAGTAGATCCTCGAGGTGGCTGCTGTAGAGCCATCGAATGACCTCGTAGTAACTCCATGATCTCTTGCAACGCGTCGGTCTGCCTCTGCTGCTGCCGACGCATCTTGTCGTGCGACTGACGAAGCTCGTCGATCATGAGGGACACCGACCACGGACTCACAACGCCCGATGAGGAGGAAGAGGGGTCAACTAGCCCTTTGCTCTTGTCACAGACCGGCGCCAACGCAATGCTCAGTATGGGGCCAAACGTACAAAATGCTCCGAACAAGAAACTGACAGCGTTTCTTGCAGATTTGAAACCTTAAAAGAATTTGACGTTTTGACCCCAAAATTGCTGATGTCAGCGTTTTTTACGCTAGCAGAAAAGCGCTAGCGTTTTTTTCTAGCGATTTCTTCTTTTTTGGAGGTCACGTGAACTCGTGTGACCGGTGGGGGTGACCTCATCACCCCCTGCTCGCGGCTGCGCAGGCCTGCGCAGTGCCAGGCAGGCTTGCGCAGTTTATGCACAGCTCCGCAGCACTACTATGCAGCAGCAGTGCTGTGCAAGGCCGCCGTTGTTGCTACGGCGGATCTGCTGCTGTGCTGCTATAGTCGCTGCCGCTATTGCGATGCTGCTGCTGCCGTTGTTGCTACTGTCACTACAGCAGCTGCAATGCCCCTGCTGCTTCGCTGCTACTACTGCGCTGTTGTTGCTGGTCGCAGCTGCTACTGTCGTCGCTGTTGCCGCCACTGCGCGCTACAATTGCTCGCGGCCGCCGCCGCAAGCTGCTGCTGCAAGCTGCTACTCCTTTTTTTTTGTGTAGGCTGGTAGGGAGACATGGCTGCTGCTGCCACCCGGGGCTGCTGTTGCTGACCGACGTGGCTGCTGGATATCGTCACTGCTGCAGCTCCTTTTGCTATGGTGTTGGCGATTGCGTGGTGACGTCGCAGTTGCTAACATCGGCTGCGACATGTCCCGGGATGTGACGGCGACGGTGACTCTCACTGCTGCTGCCGGTGCTGCGTCTCTGCGGCACAGCTAAGCAAGAGAGGTCTCGCAATTTTGATACGATGAGAAATTGCTAGGAAGCTTCCTAGCCTTGCTGCTGCTGATGTGGCAACACTGTCCAGTCAGCTGGCGCACTAGCACGCAAGCAGGTGCAAGAAACAGCAAGGATTAGGCTATGGAGACACACAAAGTCTCATAAGCTCCAATAGCTTAGTAATGTAGAGAGGAATGACAACTGACAAGCACACAGCGTGTGCAGCTGCCGCGGCGTGTGCAGCTGTACACGTTGTGTACTTACCCGCCGTGTGCAGCTGCCGCGGCACACGGCGGGTGACGCACGCGGCAGTGTCAGTTTGTCTTTAAACCGGCTCAAAACCACTGTTTTGGCTGCAACTCTGCACACAGGCATCCAAACTCAGCACCGTCTGAACCTAGGAATGCCAAATCTTGAGACGGACGCTACGACTGGTCACACGCACAAGTCCGACATCGATTGGTGGACAGACAACACAAAACATGCAAATCGAGATCGAGAGCTAGTCCACCAAGAAAACTCTAACGTCTGCATAAAAAGTGCAGAGCACCCCAGCAAGCACCCGGGGAGTCGTGGCAGTCGTCTGGCAGCTGCTGGTGGATGGATCCACCAACCGTCTGAGCTCCGGCGGCAACTGGGCCTGCATCACGGATCTGCACGAGCATGGACACGGCCAAGTGGTCACAATAAGCTGTACAAATGGACGGAATCAACTCACATCACAACAGGCCCATTCAAACATGAGCTCTGTGTGCAAGTGCAATGCAAAACGTCGAGAAGTTGGCTAAGTCTGGAACACATACCCTACTGCTTCTTGATTTCGATGTTAAATGATTATTCATGGACGATGATGTCTTTTATTTGGCTACAAATTGAGTATTATTATGAGTAAAACAAAGACATTTATTAATTCCCCCATTGTCGTTCGACCCTGGCAGTTGCACAAAATCAAAAGTGCGATCGCGTCGACCTCATCCGGTCACGCGATCGCTCGATTTCTGGTGTACGATGCCCATCGACACCGGAAATAGTTCCACTCAGAGGTTGAAATGGGTTGATTGAGGGCCAAAAAGAATGAAAACTGCGGCAAACGAATACCAAAGAATATTGAAAAAGAGGGAGAATGAAAACAACCGCCTGAAAAATACTTCAAAATTCGAAATCAAGAAGCAGTAGGGTAATATGAAGAACAAGGAGAAGAAATCAAATGAGCCCCTAGTGGGCTTATGTAGGGGCGTCAGCAGCGAGCCGCACCAGGTCCCGTCACCCCCGTTGAACCCAAACGAGTCTGCGAGGAGAACACACTACGTACATCACGATAAAAATCAACGGTGGTCCCCTCAAGGCATCAAAGCAGCTCTCTGAGTGCCTTGGTCTCGACCACCGAGAAAATGCGAGTAGTGCTAGAAAATCTCAGAATCAGCGTCCAGACATCACGCACGACTTTCTGGACATCGGAAGCACTACTACAGCCGTCGGGTCTCCTCGTCGCACCGGTACAGTCCACCAGGTGCGTGGGTATCAACGCACCGAGAAAACTCTCCTAGCTCACGACAAGCCAACAAGGCTACCGGAACACATTGACCGCGTCTTGCCGACGCCGTCGTAGGTGCTAGAGAAGTCTTGGGACACTTTGGAGGCCCGTCGTGTCGTCACGCTCTGCTCTACCCTAGACCACCAAGATGGGACAAATGAGTTAATCCATCGGCGTTGGTCAGGACGGGTGGAAGCCACACGAACCAAGAGAGCCGTTCTTGTTTGTGCACCGAGGACTAGCATGAGAAGATGTATAGAAGCTTCCTAGCGACACACCCGTTGACTAGGCGTCAGTGCCTGGTCAGACGGTGACGACAGTCACAAGTCGTGCACACAATGGCAAGGGTCTGGCTAGAAGACACAAGGCAAAGTGTTAAAATGCTTCAATAGCATTTGCAGAGAGAAATGACAAATGACAGGTCCGTGGAGCACGGCGGGTATCGCATGCAGCAGTGCAAGATCTGTCCTAAAACCAGCCCAAAACCACTGTTTTGGCCGTAACTCTACGCACACATGTCAAAACACTACACTGTCTAAACCTCGACGTGCAGTATCACAACCCGGACGCTACCACTGCATGCATCTGACATCAAACGGTGGACACACAATGCAAAAACATGCAAATCGGGCCCACGGCTAGTCCACCGATAAACTCCTATGTGCTGCAGAAAAACTGCACGAGGACCCGGGTAGCGTCCANAACTGTACAGGTCGACAGGATCGTCACAAATCACAACATAGCAAGGGTCCAACATCTCGCCTCAGGGTTGCATGTGTGCCTTCCTCGACATTTCCGTAGGATGAAAGACCCAGTGCATTTGGAACCCTGCTTGCCATTGCACCATCGAGTCTCAAGATACTCTCTTCTTTGAGGTTCTCACATACTACGACATGTCCTATATTTTGTCGATGGCTACCAACTACGTTCCCACCTGTATGGCTTCTCGACGGATAAGAGAGTCTAGACCTACTATTCGGTCCGTCGTGCTGGTTTGTTTGTCAGACACCCAAGTGACCTCTTGACTCCTTCCATTTATACACACATCATTCTTACAGGTGACTGAGCAGAACGGAAGCTATGGAGCCATGCATCATTGGCATCTATCTCGGGTGCAAGATTGGTGGGCCCGATCATGCTCGGCTCTGCCAGAGAGAATCTCTCTGTGCTCTCAACATTTAGTGATGAGCCATAGGATGGCTAAAAAACGAGAGATTACTTGAAGAGATGCATGCTCCACATACGCTCGTAGTCGATGTGGATTCTGGTTCATGTACTCAGAATGCTATTCTTGTCGTCTAGTTCTTGCCCGGGTTGTTGATCTTGCGGGGCCACACGCTCAGTCGCTCCGAGGTGTGAGAAACCAGGATTATGGTTTAGTGGACCAGTTTGGTTCAACCCCGGGGTGGCGGCTGGGTCCCACTTTGAGCTATTCGAGTGGGTGGCCTGGTCAACCACTGCTAAGAGCTTGCTGGTCACTTACACTACTCAAATTTTGTCTCTCGCATCCTATCCAAGTGTTTTCCCACCAATTGCTCGCTCAACCCACTGCCATGGTTGTGTGTTTCGAGCTTGCATGGTGGCAAGTGCGAGTAGGCTAGTTGCCACCACCTACTGGTATCAGAGCAGGAGGGATTCCCCTCTGTGCCATCGTTCCATGGTTCCTTGTGGTGTGGCATACGCGACATCAACGGTTGCACGAGGGCCTGAGTGACTCTTGTGTTGTCCTTTGCAGCAACTTGTCGCCACACAGCCCGGCTCTCTCTCAGCTCAGCTGAACTAGACTCTTCGGCACCGCAACTTCCTCACTCCGCAGTCCCGAAGCTTCATGTGCCACGGCACTCTTACCTCGGCCCACTGTACCCAAGCAGCTCCTCAGCACTGCAGATCCATGGTCCTGCTACTCCACATCACTGTTATGCCAACTCCCTCTGGACTCGGCTTTCCGCACCATAGCAGCTTTATTGCACAGCAGACCCGCATCTTCGTAGCTCTGTAGCACTGCAACCCCTATGCCCTCTGGCCACAACTCATTGACTCGCAGCAGTCCCACGACCTTGCAGATTCTGAGCTTTGGGTGACACTCCAACCTTGCCATCACCCGTTGTATCTCAAGCAGCTCCATAGCTCCACACCATTATTGCAGTAAGGCAATCTGACCACCACTCACTGTCTCTTAGAGTATCCTACCAGCAACAGTAGCAGTAGCCGCTTATGTGGCCTCAGCTTCCACCCTGGCTTCACCATCGAACACGGAGCCTGCTCGTACCTCTCCAAGGGGCTTGCATGAGCGTACACGCCGTGACGAACTAATTGACCGCCACAAGGAAGATGCAGACCGGGCCAGATTTGAATCGCGGTTGCACCTTCGCCGCCGCCAAGACAGNGAAGTTGTCGTAAGGAGCATGCACCAGGTAGACTACCAAGAGTAGACCAAGGGGACTTACTCCACAAGGATGAGTAGTGCATGCCTTGTCTCTCTCAGCCTCTCTTGCATGTTGCTGGGGGACTTGCGCTACAAGCGCAGTGCATACCCAGTCTAAATCTTCCGCTGATTGGACCAGGGGCATACACAGAACATAACACAACCCCTATGCCCTCTGGCCACAACTCATTGACTCGCAGCAGTCCCACAACCTTGCAGATTCTGAGCTTTGGGTGACACTCCAACCTTGCCATCACCCGTTGTATCTCAAGCAGCTCCATAGCTCCACACCATTATTGCAGTAAGGCACTCTGACCACCACTCATTGTCTCTTAGAGTATCCTACCAGCAACAGTAGCAGTACCCGCTTATGTGGCCTCAGCTTCCACCCTGGCTTCACCATCGAACACGGAGCCTGCTCGTACCTCTCCAAGGGGCTTGCATGAGCGTACACGCCGTGACGAACTAATTGACCGCCACAAGGAAGATGCAGACCGGGCCAGATTTGAATCGCGGTTGCACCTTCGCCGCCGCCAAGACAGCCCAGGTTACCACCCCGGCGAGGATAACGACCCGGCGGACGACAAGGTGCGCGAGGACGCTGCTGTGTACGCGACCTACTATTAGTCCGCCTCGGACGACTCGCTGATCGTGCAAATATCACCAACAACGGGACAACCACGCGAGCAACATCTTCCCTTGTCTCCGGTAAGATCTCTCGTTGCCCGTAGAACGCGTCGATAGAGTCAGCGTGCCGCTCAAGCTACGGCAGCATCAACTACACCAGCAGCCCCAGGAGGGAAAGCCAAGGCCACCTTGCGTCGCATTGCTTCTCCCACTGCATCTCAGGCTGCTGCTGCACCTCGCGGATCTCTTGATATCCTTACTACCCTGGAAGCAGCCCTTGTCTCCAGTGTCATAGTTTCTTCCACATTTGATACTGTAGCGCGTGTTGTGCGTGCACTTGCCAGCATTGCTGCTGGCAGGGCAGTTGAAACCTACACTGCTGCAGCCATCAACCAAGGTTCTCTTGCAGCCTCTGTAGTCAACATAGCCACACAAGTTTCAGTAGTAGTAGCCTCAGCCGCTACGGCTCTCTCCAGCGCTGTAGTCTCCATCCAAACTTCCACCTCTCACGTCTCCTCTGCATCTGCGTCTTCATCGTTGAGCCATCATGTCCGCACCTTGATCAAAGTTGCAGCTGCCGTCTCCAACCTCAGAGGCGCTGCCCTTGCTGGAGTTGCCTGCCTCATTGTCACCACCGTGTCCTCAGTGGCTGTCAGCGTCTGCGCTGTTGTCGCTGTTTGCCCTATGTCGTTAGCTATGGTGAGCTTCTAGTCTCCTCCTGCTTGGGAATCTCTCTCTCTTCCTCCTTGTCCTCCTCTTGTGGTCGTGTTCTTACGTTCCACTCTCTCCTTGCAACTTCATCCTGTGTGACATCTTCCTCTCTTATCTCCCATGCCCACTAGGACAAGGGAAACACAACCAAAAAACTCTCTTGAGTGATTGATACTCACCATACTAGTCGACGATGTTCAGTATACTACTCTATAGGAAGATCTGCGTGCTGCTCTTCAAGCAGCCATCGCTGCCGAGCGCATTGCAGAGGGAAAATTGCACACAGATTAAGATGACCAGGAGACATTTACCGATCACATTGTCGATCTTGTTCTCAATTTCTTGCAGTCTGAATTGTGCTCTACTCCTGCTGCCTATGCTACTACTGACATTACTATTGCATTCTCCACCTCTCTCGTTTCTGTATCCATCACCGCTGGATCTTTTACTTCCATCTCCCTTGTTGTTGCTATAGTGACAGGCGCTTCTGTAGCCAAAGCCCTTGCACAGCCCGCACAGCGCAAGCCTGACTTTGACTCAACACCACCGCATTTCACCTCTAACCTCTGTTTCGCTTCGTGGGATGTTCGTTTCAGTGCTTGGGCACAATGTGAGCAGCTTTGGGAGTGATTTCATGTGCCCAACCCCTCTGCTAACCCTCCTTCTGTGCCAACCGACTCTGAGTCCGGGCGTATTGTGCGTGCTCTTATTCACACTGGATCCGATGATCTCACTGATGAGATAGGGTCC